>OMNZ01105753.1:0-16296 GCA_900303255.1 Lesueurigobius sanzi | reverse complement strand
TAAAAAAATCTGGTCACTCTAAGTTGAAAAGTGTAAACAAACAGGTTTTCTGACAATAAATGACTTCACGCAACCACTAACATGAGTGAAATAAATGTTTTTGTGTTGTCAAATGCAGAAGTTTTGATATTCTGCCAGGGGATGTAAACTTTAGGGCACAACTGTATATTGCTCCACAGCTGTATGTTGTAATTCAGTGATGTAACATGTTGTCTTTTGGATGTGACTAAACATAAACATATGTTAAAGAAAAGGTTATTTCCAAACTAATACTGCACCATATTTGGAACTTGTTCATTTATTTTCGACCTCTTCTTGTGGCCCCTGAGAGCAATGACCCTTTGGCTGCTGCCGCTGTTGTTTTTCTTCCAGGACTCTCAAGTCCATGTGTCTGCGGACACATAACTGTTTACTCTGAACCCAAAGAACCCTGTTA
The DNA here is from genome assembly GCA_900303255.1 of Lesueurigobius sanzi. Classification (NCBI taxonomy): domain Eukaryota; kingdom Metazoa; phylum Chordata; class Actinopteri; order Gobiiformes; family Gobiidae; genus Lesueurigobius; species Lesueurigobius sanzi. The sequence goes on along the minus strand of OMNZ01105753.1, from coordinate 15,860 downwards.
CACTGACAGTATCCATGAATCAATCATTTTTACATAAACCCTTGATTTTCAGTGAATGAACTTTTGAGGTAAAAATAAAAACAAATCTGTACTTTGCAATAGACAGGAGCAACGAAAAGGTTAACGCCCCCTTTTCGGTGACACCAGAGGCTGCGTCCATTGAGATTAATGGGGAAACATTGACTGAGATCTTCACATTTACGTCTGAAAAGTAACAATTTATGCATTTTGTATATTTGTCTGATATAAGAGGTAAGCAAATCAAGAGATTTTTCGCTGTAGAAGATTCACAGAGCAGACAGTTGATGTTTTAAAGTGGGCTAAAGTTAGCAGGAAGTTAGCATGTTCGGACTTCAGTATAAAGTGTTTAGCCGTTCATAGTGGCTTAAATTTTATCAAATTGGATCAAATCCAAGACCAAATTCAAATGCCCATATAACTGTCAGTATTTTTTCAGCTTCTTATCTTTCAACATTGCTTTGTTTTTGACCTATGAACGGCTAAACACTTTATATTGAAGTCCGAACATGCTAACTTCCTGCTAACTTTAGCCACTTTCTCTTGATTTACTTATCTCTTATATCAGACAAATATACAAAACGCATAAATTGTTGCTTTTCAGACGTAAATGTGAAGATCTCCGCCGATGTTTCCCCATTAATCTCAATGGACGGAGCCTCTGGTGTCACCGAAAAGGCGGCGTTAACCTTTTTGTTGCTTTTGTCTATAGCAGTTGTCCCATCAATAGACCAGATCTTATAGACTCAGCACTAACATTCTTATTAACTATTGTACCATTACACATTTACTCATTTCATAAAACGCAGTATGCACAATAGTGACCCTTAACCCATTATCCCGGGATAATGGGTTTTGCAATGGTACTAGTGTAAACAGCACCAAACAAAGGAGCTTAAATTGACTGCATATTAATTAAAATGATTGTTGCCTCCTGTTCCTAAAAGTAACAAGTGAAACAATAGTCAGCAGCGTCACAAGATAAAGTCACTGACGCTCAGGAAAGTTTCTCTTCCCTTTATCTCATCAGCCTTTCCTGCAGCAGGTCGGCCCTCCACGTGGAAGACGTTCACAAGGTCTCCATTTTAAGTGATCTTTTTTTTTTTCTTTATTTTGTTTTTTGCCTTTTTATTTACAGCACAACAAAACAAAAAATACAAAAACAAAAAGGGGGCACTATTCACCACAACACGTCAAGGTTACACAAAAGTGGACAGAGTCAAACTGTTATACGCAAACCACCTGGACCAGCGTTGAAAATAAAAATGACCCTGGAGCCGCAGAAAGAAAGTCAGTGTCTCCATCGAGTGCACCACAATCCCTTGTATTTGTTCCAATGATCACTTAAAAAGATCATTTTAAGTGATCTTTATTTAAAATGTAATCACTGTGGTGCATGTGGAGGAAATTTGTATTTGTATGTAAAAAAAATAAAAATAAAAAAAGAAGAAGAATCTGTTTTAAATGATGAACACACTTTTTGCTTTGCATATGTCTTTTCTGGGTAAACTGTCAGTTGGACTGGAGCTGTCAATTGTTCTCAAACAGTCATCTGTACTGTTCCATTTCTCATCCAGGAAGCTTTGTCAGTGACTGTGTTTGGCAACAGGCCGAACAAACCGATCCAGTTTGGGTTTAACTTGTAATGGCTCCACCCATTTTATTCTATTCTATTCTTTATTCTTAAAACAGATAACCTGGCAGATTGATATTTGTAGCATTTGGTATTGATATTTGGTAGTTCTACACGTTATCAATCTGGGATGGCCCCCGTTCAAATTGTCTGTGAAATGGGGGGGAATTCAGGACAATACTTGGAGCTGATTGGGTGAAGCCCGGGCCAGTAGCCGCCTCCCATAAGTGAGTCATGTGACGTGTCACACGGCAGCAGGAGATGTGTTGAAACAAAATAAAAAGTGTTGAATGCGGCGTCTAAATGTCTCGAAACGTCCTACACTTCACAGTACAGACTGAAGAATCTTTGCCTACTATGGACAACTCCTGGACGACTGAGAACCAACACAGACAGAATGTTATAATGAGTTGATATGGGTAATACCCGGGAAAGTCCTGCTTTAGATTATTGACTATTTTCTATGTTACTACACTTTAAGTAACCTATTATTATGTTGTACTTGTAGTTATTGGTATATCCTTTAGTACACAGTATGTAGTGGTAATTATCTTGGTAAAACATGGGAAGTGTAGAGTAAATACTTTGACCTTACCTTGTTACCTTGTTACTACATAGTATGCAGTGGTACAAACTTGAAAATAACTATGATATTACAGAGTTATTACAGAAATAGGGGTGGGACTATCTTGGTTTTACCTGGAAAGTATAGAGTACCTACTTTATAGTCACCTTGTTAGAACATAGTATGTAGTGGTCGAATACCAGACATAAGTATGTTATTACAGAGTGCAAACATCTTGGTATTACATGTAATGTTCCACCAAGTGTTACCGTTCCAGTGGCAGATAATTTCACTTGGCAAGTCAAAATTACTCAATTTTGAATTCAAGCTAATTTAACTCACCAAGAGATCACCTTTTGCAGTGCAACACCTTTGTAATTACCCAGCGTCTTTCAAAAACAACCTTTAGTAACACATAATGAACATGTATATCTTTCTATAACCTCAGCTTTCCCACCTATGTCAAAAATGATTAGAGATGCAAGAAAGTAAGAAGTAAAATTGTCAAAATGCAAAAAATATATATATTTTTTATGACTTGTAGTGATACAAATTATTTTTTTGTGACAGAAGTAAAAACTTTGTCAAAAACTTTAAACATCCCCAAAACTCTACAGCAGCGACATTTCAACCTTGTTTCATTATCACTACTACCTATTTTATGCTACTTCTTCACAACTAAAACCACAGCTGTTGCTATCCACTTTCCCCCCGAAAGGAAGGCTGATACTTAATACTGCATGTCCAACCCTTCAAGTGTAACTTCACTTCCATTCACCACAGATACAAAACACACCTATGCAAATAAACCAAGAACACAGAAGCCACGGATGCAAATGATCAAACTTGTTGTCCCACTGCAACCTAAAGAAGTATAGCCATCTCAAAAAGATGTTTCCCCCAACGTCTCTGTAAACTAATCAACCCCCGGTGCCATAAATACAGACAGGCTCAGGATAAGCCTCCAAATAACTCAATCATACATTTCCTGTTTTTAAGCACGTAGTTGGTGACCTCAGGAGGAGGAGCACAGGATGTGTCCAAGTGGAAGACACAAATTTCCTCGATAGATTTAACTCAAACGACACTTCACTTTGTCAGGAGCCTCTGGGATGCATCCATAAAAATGTTGTGTGTTTGACATTTTGTGGACGACCGGTCATCCCTCCTCATGTTGACCTTTTCTGCCGTCTTTCTCTTTCCTCATCTGCACCGCTTTCAACACTTTATCTATAAATATTTCAACTAAAACATTGGTAAACCTCCTTCTGCCTAGTTCCTATAACTTAAGAACATGTGAAACCAGACAGCGTTGGCTCAAAATCTGTAACTTTCATGTTCAAATTACCCAATCACTGCTCCATCTGTGTGAGGCGAGGCCAAGTCCAATCCTGTTTGTTTAGCTCAGCTCCCTGTCTGTTTTTTTGATTGTTTGTTTTGTAAATGACCCTGGAACGGAGCGCTGCCACTGGCTAAACATTTCCCTATGCCCCCCCTCCCTCCCTCCTCCCTGCTCCACACAGGATTTGCACAGCAGAGCCACTTGAGATAAGATGTTGTCTGCAGGAACTATTTAAGAGGATGTTTAAGCATTGGGAGTTTAAGAAGCAGAAGAAATCAGTTTAAGAGAGTGGAGTAAAAATCAGACCAGATTCACCCATAGGACCACTGTAATATTGGTTTATTTTACATTGTTAAAGGAGTAGGCTACCTCTTGATTCAATCCTCTTTACTTTTTTTTGCATTTTGCTAGGCTATATTCTAGATAAGTAAAGGTTGAATCATCTGTGACAACACCCTTTTAACAAACATTAAAGAATAAGGAACATTTTACCGTATTTTCCGGACTATAAGTCGCACTGGACAATAGAATAGAGAACAACAGGCTGAATCGGTGTACGGTATGCTAACGTAGCACATGGATGGTTATTCAGCTACACAAAACATAAACAATGAACTGAATAACTGTATGGTATGCTAACATAACAATTTAATTAATATATAAGTCGCACCTGAGTATAAGTCGCAGGACCAGCCAAACTATGAGAAAAAGTGTGACTTATAGTCCGGAAAATACGGTATTCAGGTGAGACTTTTATATGAATTAAAATGTTTCGTTAACATAGCAGACACCGATTCAGTTTGTTGTTTATGCTTCGTGTAGCTGACTAACCATCAATGTGTTACGTTAGCGTTAGCATACCATACTATTCTACTATTCTATTGTTATTAGGGCTGCAACCATCGAATATTTTAGTAATCTATTAATCAACCGATTATATACATTGATTAATTGGTATCTGACATTATTTTTAAAATAATGTCAGATTTTGAAAAGAGAACCACATAGTTTAAAAATGAAGTTAAGCTTTAACCAAACAACAATTTTCTGCTAGAAATAACATCATTTATTCTTAATTCCTCATTAGTATGTCGCTAAAGAAGCAACATTAGTTAGTGTCCTGAGAACCATAATAATAAATGTTAAACGTTAATAACTTTCGCATCAGAATCAGAATAGAGTTTATTGCCAATCAATCAATCAATCAATTTATTTTTGTAACACCCAATATCATAACAGAAGTCACCTCAAAGGTCGGTGTGGACAAAAACAAATCAATATCAGACATCAAGAATGATCAAAAATAAGTCACACACAAATTAAATGGCACACACAAATTAAATGTCTGGACCAGATGTAATGTCCCGTGAATAAGTAAATCACTTAGAGTAACAAGCTTAGAGTATCCCCCATCCTTAGACCTTCCTCTACGGCGGAGAGAATGAAGGTTTCACAGACTAGGAATTTTTCTTTGGTTTGACTCGTGCAACATGAAACATACATACGTGCATCACGTACATGTTTAGATGATCTGTGAAAAAAAATTACCCTTAGTAATTCTGGAGTGAAAACTCAGACAATTCTATTAAGGAAATGATTCATTGATTACTAAAATAGCTGAAGAATATTTTAATAATCGATTAGTTGTTGATTAATGGATGAATCTTGATCATAATATATATATAATATCATAATAACTTGCCTTTCAAGATGTCTTTCAAGATTTTGTAAAATAAATTTCGCCCAAAATATGCGAGTTATATATAGTCCAGTGCGACTTATATATGTTTTGTTTTTCATCATCAAGTTTGAAGTTTATTTGTCATGTGCATTAAAGTACAAGGTACCCTAAGCAATGAGAACAGTTTTGCCCTGGCGCTCTCTCTGCTGGATAAAAAAATTCCTACATTGATAAGAAAAAAAAAAAGGGAAAGAAAAATTGCTAGTTTTGTCCAAGAGAAAGTTTGGAGAAAGCGATTTACACCTCTGTTCAAATCGTAAAATGGAAACAAGTCAAAATACTTCATTAGAGTCCACTCCGGTCAGCCAGTCAGCCAGGGCCGGCTCAAGTTTTCGCAGGGCCCAAAGCAGAATTACGTCATGGGGCCCTCGCAACTTCAATCTCATTTTGGATAGCTATATATTCCCATAAATTAGACACAGAGTCATCCCCCACCCTTAAAACAGACGATGTAAAAGAAAGTAGGGGGGGGGGGGTATAACCTAAAGCTGATTTCAAATTACCCCCCTTGATATTTATTCATTTTTTTCAATTAATCTCAATAAGACACCTGTAAATAACTATCATTAAGGTCAGGGATAAGTTTAGGGCTAGTTTGGACACAGGGGAACCTGAAATCGATTTCAAATTACCGGGGGGTAACTTGAAATGGGGGGTACTTTAAAATCTTTACACCGGCCCTACTGGCTTTTTTAGACCACTGGTACCCAAAGTGGGTAAAAAGGCAAATCCGGCCCTCCAAGTGGTTTTCATTTGGCCCTCGAGATGGTGCTGGGATTTTAAAGGCACTATACCTGATTTTTAAATATATTTGTAAAATTACAAATCATGGAAGAGGGAGCGAGTAAAATAAATTGATTAATGGTCAAAACACTTTCCTAACTTTCCAAATACATTTCGAAAACCCATATCTTCTAGAGATGAGTTCATGAAAAGTGGTCTTGTCACTTTTTAGGGTCATAAATGCAATAAAAGTAGCTGCAAACTCATGGATTTGATGATAAATGCTTTATATTTAGATGCACAGTATTATTTCCACAAATGTCGGAGTTTGCAACTAAAGGACAAAAAAAATAATTTCATTCCATGCTATGAAAAAATCCTGTATAGTCCCTTAAGGAGTAAATACAGAGCAAAAACCAAACCTAAAATGAGTTCTATATTCTTGAAAGATCATTTGGCCTTGATGTGTGCAGGTAAAAACATTTATCTTTCAAAGGAATAAGTCTTATTTGCATTTAGAATAAAAAGAAAAACATTGTTTTGCACATAAAACAAGAGTAAATATATTTTGCACTTAAAATGTATTTTTTTTATTTCTTTATTTAAGGATCCCCATTAGTCTTTATCAAAGTAGAGACTATTCTTCCATTCTCAAAAAGAGGTATCACAATATATAGTTGTACATATCATCAGCTAATAGTATACAAAGTTCACATCCACTTCATCAAGGTAACAACACAGAGCATTACAGTTTCCATTAGGTTAGCAGAACTTCATTATTGATCACAGATGTTTGAACATTTAATTTAAAAGAAACATGATTATTATTATTATTATTATTATTATTATTATTATTATTATTATTATTATTATTATTATTATTAACATAATTTGGGGAGGCAGCATATTCCAGTATGAAGTGGCTCTGTATATGAAGGTGTTTTATTGAGGAAATACATTTAATTTTACTTGAAAAAAGAACAACAATCTATTTCTATTAACATTTTTACTTGGCAAGTCACAATTACTGACAATAAGGTGAAATATTCTTAATTCCAGACATTTTCACTTCTTAAGATGTCATGTTTTCCAGTGTACTTTGATTGGTTTGACTGAATTGACTATTACTAGTAAGGACACCCACACAGCAGATCTGGTTGAATTTGGTCTTTCTTCATGTAAAAACAGTATTTTGCGTTTGGCCCTTTACTCGCTAATACTTTTTCAATTTGGCCCTCCGTGTAAAATACTGTGTGCACCCCTGGTTTAGGCAATCTTATCACAGCTTGAGATCACTTATTGACTCATTTGTTGCTTATTAATCAGTCATTACTAGTTAGTTACACATTACACGGCCTGCACTTTTACCCTACTCCAAATTTCAGCAAAGCACGATAACGCGCCATCAGGTCACAGCAACAGGTGCAACTTCAAAGCAGCGGCTTTAACGCCCTTGTTAACTAAATTGAAAATGTGTATCAACTTTTACGGCCGAGTCCCGGGGAAGGCTACACATGCTGGAGTATTATTTCCAACGCGACGCTCTGATTGGCCGCTGGGGCGCGTGACGCACCCAGCACTTCTCCAGGCGAAGTCGTCTCGTTAGTTCAGTCCGCGTCGCTCTCCCAATGAAAAAAAGCAGCCAAACAAAGTCCTCGAGACGATTTGGCACATGAACGAAGCTGGATAACGGATAGCGTCGCCTTTTTGGATAACACAAGCGGTTTTGTTTTTGAATGCGACTTCGTTTTGGAGATCTAAGAGGCTGGTTTGTTACGCAAAGTCCAAGTCCGGTGTTTCCTCTCAGCTCGAAGTTCCCAAGATGAACTTCGGTCCGGTGTTCGGGAAACTTGCTGTGAGTAAAAGTTTAAACAACATGTCCACTATTAAAGTTAGGCTATAGACTCATTTCAAAGTAAATCTGGCTTCGGAACTTTTGTAACGTGGTAATTTGGTGGCAAAACGCGATTTTGTTGAAAAGAACTGCCCCATTATAACTCAGTCCACACAGTAAGTCTATTTTCTTATCTGCACGCTACTGACTTCAAGGTTTTGTGGACTTTTCCGTGCGATTCCACTTTACACTGATTCCAAAATGAATGTCTATCGGGGCATGGGGAGCTCAAATCACAGCCTGGGCCTGCAGTGTGCACGTCGTCCATGTGAGGATGAAACAGCGGACCATTGTCCCGCAAGACCTCGAACACAGGAAGCAACATTGTGTTTGTTATTGATGATGAATAAGGCTAAGTGTTTATTCCAGTGCTGCAGGAGACCCCCAGAAAAAAAAAAAGTGACGCGAGGCAGCTGGCGCCTGCTTGTGTGCTCTGTCCGGAGAGAAGTATGAGCTACATATGCTGTATCATTCACTCAACATTACATCCACCATCTGCGTTGGACATCATGTGGTCACAGCGCCCAGACGTCCAGCAAACGATGGCTTTTTGTGTGTGGCACGGCGGATGTATAGGATTGCTTTATTATGGTCTTTAGATTTTTAACTATTGCACCAAGTACTTTGCGCAATCGCTGTCCTCAGAAAGTTTGGACTCTGGGAAGCAGCGCGTTTTGAAGTCTCGACCAGTTTGACCCCGAAAAGCTCACTGCCACCTTCCTACTTAGCCAGGCAAAGCTGCAAATTCCCTTAACAGTTTTTTTCCAATAAAGTTAATTCCACACTCAGACAGACTTCTTTTCATTCTGTGCTGTTGCTTTTTCCAACTGTGCAGCAGCAAATCCCGACACTGCGCATTAAATGTGTGTGACAACTTGCGTCCAGAAAAGCAATAACTATTTTGGCACGAGTTATAAAAAAGAAGAAGGAAAAAAAAAAAATGAGGCTACTAGCTGTGTTTTTTCCACAGAGAAGCAATTACCATAAAACCATTGGGTCCTCGTCTGCTGATGTGCCTGGAGCTTTCCTGTTTGTTTTCGCCATTGTCCGACATGCGTTTAAAGTCATGCAGTGTTCCGTCTCTGAAATCAGATTTGCTTCTTCGGGTGGCAATGTCAATGTTTATCTCTTCTGTAAACTACAGAAGAGCCTTACCAGCAGGCCCTGTTGCTACGGGGCTGTCAGGAAACTTGCCCCCCCACCAAAACTCTCTCTCTCACACACACACACACACGCACACTCCTTGAAATTGCTGGAGTGTACGTGCCTGGCTGTCCTGTAAACTTCCTGTCTACTGTACACAGATAGGCTGATATTAGCGGCATCTGAGATTTATCATGGCTGCACAAACGCAAATGCACACGAGATTGGGATCTGTTGTTGCTTACTGTATGTTTGGGTGTTGGTTCACACAGGAAATGTCCCTCTCTGTCCCACTGGACAAGGCAGAGGGCAGGACGGACATTGGGACGGGCTCCGAAGTATATCCAAATCCGAAGTATGTCACTGGGGATAGAGCGCGGGGTGGTCACTGGTCAGCAAACAGGCCACTGGAGTGTTGGACTGGCTCGTATTCTGCACAGAGACCATGTGAACTTTGTGGGACCCTGTCTGTGGCATCCGTCTGATGCAACTTGGTGCAATGTAGACAGCAGGTAGTCAGTCAGCTGTGTTGTTTTCTGGACCAGATAGAAGATATTTGGGCTGGGACAATACAATACATTTTGCAATACAGTACAGTGTTTCCCATTATAACGGAGACTACGGCGGCCCCCCATGGTCTAATTTTCTCCACCATAGTCTGAAAACAAGCTAAGCAAGACATTTGGAAATTACAATTCATGTGCTACTTGTCTGAACATAAAAACATAACATTAACTGTCCAGAAATTGGATTGATAAGATAAAATGTCAGTACAATGTTACTCCAAAATACCTCTATGACTTCTTTCAACTAATCATTCTATTCCCAAATTGCTATGTTTTGTTTCCAAGATTACAATTTGAGTTACAGTGACACCGCAATTTCCCTTGTGGATCAATAGTTTGTCTCAAAATGAATATTACTTTAAATGATTTGAAGATCACCTATACCACCATCATCTATTTCAAATGTGTGGGAACCACTGCAGTAAGTATTGTAGAAACTAAAGCCATGTGTCTTCGAGTTATAATCCAAATGTAGGGCTGGGTATTGTTCTTTTTTTCATAATTAGTACTTTAACAATACTTGTTTACGGTACATTTTTCGGTACCTATACTAAATTATTTGGCATCTACACAAAAAAGTAAATCTCTAGATTAGTTTAAATTGCCCAAATTCATCTTGTTTATCTAAAGTTGAGCTGTTTTGACGAGTTAAGATTTAGTGGCTAATTCTATCCACTTGTTCTAAGGTGTTTTTGACTTGTTTCAATAGATTTCTACTCATTTCCTTTTTTATTTAAATTTATTTGCCAATGGGGTCAGAAAAGTGGTCTTGTTCTTTGTTGTTTTATTTTACTAATTCAAGTGAGATTACCTTAGAATCAGTAAAAAATTGCATGAAATGAACCAAATAATGTAGATGACAGAAGTAAATATGTGTAATCAGGTCAAAACTGCTCCAAACAAGACTAATATTCTCAAATTAATACTATAATTTATCATTTATACTTGTGCTTGATTTTCAGTTTTGTTGTAGAACCATAAAACAGAACAATAATTAAGGTTAAGGTTAAGGTGAACTTTATTGTCCCCGTAGGGAAATGTGTCCTCTGCATTTGACCCATCCTTCGATGCCACTGGGGCAACCTGTTAGGAGCAGTAATAATGGTCTTTCATTCAATAAAACACTGTTTCTTTTAGTGTTTTTATCATTTATTTCAGCTGAAACACCTAAGTCACTTTCTTTATTGGAGTCTCAAGACCCACCAAGAAAAATATTTTTTTCGCTACCTGTTTTCAGTACCAATTTATTCTTTGATACCAGACTGGTATCAATGGTACCCAGCCCTATATCTGACATTATTGAAGTGTTAAGTTTGAAAAGAAGATCTACTGTCTAGAAACAATTATAAAATAGTGCAAGATACAAATGGCTCAAAACACTCAAAGATGCCCATAAACATAGATCCAGGCAGATTGCAAATAGCTTGTAGATCCACCAGCACTGCACAGCTGTTAAAATAGTAAAATAGTATCAATACTTTCACCATGCAGCACTACTTGCTATTGCAAAGGAGTATTGCAATATTTAGCAAAACGATATTGTCCCAGCCCTAGAAGATTAGATTTTTTGAGTCAGTGAACATCTTTTGGGCAGATAACGGCTTTAAACAATTGTCGTTGGTCCACTGGTGCTGTAAAGCTGGGTTTGTATTTGTAGACCCGCCGATCCTGGCTAGTTAGACTATACGCTTTTACCAAGACACACACAGTAGTCCCAGACCTTGTCTTATCTGATGGCCGTGATTGACAGATTTGTGAATGACATTGCTGCTACAAAAGAAATATTAAATATACTTCATGTGTAGTCTCTCAAAAAATGTATAATGTTCTTTTTTGTGCACTTTTGCAGGTTATTCAAGTCAATTATCTGCGATCTAAATTAATACACTTACCAGCACATTTTTATATTCAGTACAGGCCAAAAGTTTAGACACACCTTCTCATTCAATGTGTTTTCAATGTGTTTTCTTTATGTTCATGACCATTGATAAAGAAGAAATTCCACTAATTAACCCTGATAACGCACAGCTGTGAAGTGAAAAGCATGTCAGGTGACTACTTCTTGAAGCTCATCGAGAGAATGCCAAGAGTGTGCAAAGCAGTAATCAGAGCAAATTTATTTTGAAGAAACTACAATATAAAACATGTTTTCAGTTATTTCACCTTTTTTTGTTAAGTACATAACTCCACATGTATTCATCATGAAATCAGTCATGAAAATAAAGAAAACGCATTGAATGAGAAGGTGTGTCCAAACCTTTGGCCTGTACTGTATATTCATATTTTTGATGGTTTGCAAAAATACTGCGTGATCATCATTATTGTGAAAGTCCAAGATAGCAATAGACCCCAATGGTGACACCGTGATTAATTTACTAGTATATCTTTCATGCAGCACTTTTATTTTGATTATTATTACCAAGGCCTATCCTGTTTTTTGAATAGAAATTGGACTCCTTCATGCCCTCATAGACCCCACCCCCGTTAATGGCCCTGGATATATATAAGTATATACCGTAGTATTTCTGATATTCTGTTGTGATCTGTTTGATATTGACTTGTTTTGTGTTTGTACCGACCTCTGAGACGGCTCCTGGTGTGATATTGGGCATCGCAAATACTGATTGATTGATAATATAACTCAGATGCTGCTCCTGCTCCTCTGCTGGATGTTTGCGGTTTGTTTGTATCTGTCCGTCATTTGGTGTCGTCATCTGCGGCGCTCTCCTGTTCAGTGCTGAGTCACAAAGGGAGTGCCACCTGCTCAGGTGTAATGCATACCTGAGGAGCAAAGTCACAGCTCGTAGATCATTCTGGTGCTGCTGAGATAAGCACATGTGTGATGTGGGTGTGCGAGGTGTAAATCATTCGGCCTTTATTTGAAAATGTGTATTACATTTGCCAACAGATGTGTTTTTGTTCAACATTGTGAGCCTGATTTACGTGCATCTGTGTTGTGGTGGGGGTATCCATACGTCACAGCCCAAACAAAACCTTCATTCTGTAATGTTAACCTGTCGGAGTGTGATTTTGTGTTTTTGAGTGCAGAATAAGAATTGCTGAAGTTAGTTGTTGCAGCATTCCCTGCTCTGGCGTGTGTCTGAGTCATCTGATGGGTCAATCACATGAGCTTTCTTTCATTGTATTTGATTTAAGATGGACACTGTGTACCCAGGTTTTATTTTACCCATTTCCTTTTGCTAGTTACAAACACAAAGGGTCTTTATTTACAAATGTGACTGGAATGATTTTTTGAACTGTTAAAGAGGAGAATTGAGCTAAGTCATGTTGGATGAGTGGCCTTGAGCAACATGTGAAGAAGCTCACATAAGAGACTTGGAAAACCACTGTCTTCTAACAGGACAACTAGGGCTTTGGGTGAGTCATGATTATTGTAGAGAAAAATATTGCGATTTTACTTTTATTTACGATTATCAGAATTTAGGAAGGAAATATAGGGAATTTCTCAGAATCTTACAAAAATGACTGCCTTCAATTTTGAGATTTAGGCCAGGTGTAGGTCAGGTTTAGGCCAGGTGTAGGTCAGGTTTAGGCCAGGTTTAGGTCAGGTTTAGGTCAGGTTTAGGCCAGGTTTAGGTCAGGTTTAGGCCAGGTTTAGGTCAGGTTTAGGCCAGGTTTAGGTCAGGTTTAGGTCAGGTTTAGGTCAGGTGTAGGTCAGGTTTAGGCTAGGTGTAGGCCTTCACAAAAACGTATATAATAGTTATATAAAAAAAGATTTTTTTTTGAAGCAGCTGATTTCCATGCACTTTCAATTTGGTATTTTGCGTGATATAATATCAGGGTTTCCGCTGGGCATTAAAAAGCATTAAAAGTCATTCAACGAACTGTGTCAAAAATAAGGCCTTAAATGTCATTAAAAAGCATTAAATAGAATTGAAAATTGGAAAATAATTACATTGTTCAACTACTTTCACTGCAGAAGGTTTTCAGAAATACAAAAATTAGGGTCTAGACAGAAGTTTTGACAGAAATGATACACTATTTCTGTTGAAAATAGTAATTTTCTATTGAATATGGAAATTAATATTCAATACGCACCAATTTGTGGCATTAAAAATGTAGTATTTGGGTATTAAAATAGCATTCAAAATCATTCAATTAGGCTTAATGCTACCCGTATAAACCCTGAACATACATTTTGTCTTTGCACACTTACTTAACCTGCCGCTGACTTAATTTGGGTTGACATTTTTTCTGCCTTTATCATTTTGAGCTTCCGTTCAGACACATACAAACTGTGGCTCATGAGATACGGTTAACCTTGAGTCCTAAAAATCTAACAATTAACCGTGAGCATTTATAATCACGGTAATCATAAAACTGGTAAATCTTGACATCCCTACACCATATAGTGACTCAGGTGTTATGTGTTTAATTCTGTTCTGTGCTCAAACACAGGCACTTTCCCCCACTCTCTCCTGGACCAGGATCGTGATGTCATATCGCAAAGTGTTATGGGATTCGCAGCGGGTTTTTTCCATAATAAACTAATGGAGGTTTTAAAAGGTAAAAAACTGGAGTTAAGATAAGATAAGATGGTTCTTTATTGATTTTTAGAAATTCACTTGTTACAACAACTCTTAAAATAGGAGCACACAGGGGGGTGCAAAAAGTCAGGAAAAACGTGCCATCAAAGGCATAAAATAAATGTCTCTTAGCATCTACCAATAAAAAAAACTGTATAAACATTAGGGCTGAAAGATATATCGTTATCGTATCTATATCGAGATATGAACATCCAAGATATTTATATCGAAAAAGCAATGATATAAACGATATAGTTTTACCCCCGCGCTCGCCCTGCATGCACAGCTCTGGCCGTCACAATAAACATCATTTTTACGATTGCCCTTGAATGCACCACTACTGCCAGCCAACCACAAACCTTATTTCATGCTTGCTGTGGATCGACAGCTGAAGCCAACCAATGACAAACATAGGAGGGCGGGAGTAAGGGAGACGAAGCGCACACACACTATTCACAACTCTTCACCAAACCCGTAGTCATATCGTATGGATATCGAGATATGAATTTTTGTCCATATTGTTCAGCCCTAATTTAGACATCTCTTATGTACATTGAATAAAATATAAGATAGAACCCTAGTCAAAAACAGGATGTGCTACAGTATATGTGATACATACATGTATATTGTCCATATAAAAGCATTTTGACACTACCGTATTTTCTGGACTATAAGTCGCACTTTTTCTCATAGTTTGGCTGGTCCTGCAACTTATACTCAGGTGTAGGGCTTGGCCATATCGTATCGCATATCGTTATACCGGTATGAGTTTTGGATATCGTAAGTTTTTATATTGTTGTGGATGGGATATAATTAGCATATACACTTCAGCTGATTTTGACTGAAGTCCAGACCAGCGGCGGCTGCTTGCAATGTAGAACGAATTGAATGATGTACAATATGTTGTTTGAATAGATCAAATTTGCGAGGAAATTGGGATGGCACTAAAAGAAAGAAAAGAAAAATAGGCATAAAGCTGGGATTTTGAATTTTTTTCCATTGTCAATTATATCGTCAAATATATCGTTATCGTGATATTTCTTTTTTATATCGTGATATCAATTTTAGGTCATATCGCCCTGCCCTACTCAGGTGCGACTTATATATTAATTAAAGTGTTACATTAACATACCAGACTCCTACTCAGCCTGTTGTTTATGCTTTGTGTAGCTGAATAATCATCTATGTGCTACGTTAGCATACCGTACTGTTCAGCCTGTTGTTCTCTATTCTATTCTTATTGTTATAATTTTCCTTTGTAAAATTAATTTCCCCCAAAAAATGTGACTTATAGTCCAGTGTGACTTATGATATGTTTTTTTCTTCTTCGTGATGCATTTTTTGGCTGGTGCGACCTATACTCTGGTGCGACTTATAGTCCGGAAAATACGGTACATCGCCTGTATTTACCAGCAGTGACTCAGCAGCTAACGGACTTGTTCCACGGCTCCTTTCTCCACTTTTTATAATGTTTCTAGCTAATGTTAGTCTATGGACAGCTTTGCTTTAGGGCCCGACCAATATATCAGCCGGCCAATATTATCGGCCGGCCGATATTTTCGGCCGATATGGGGGTCACGGGCGGTATCGGTTATCGGCCGATACCGCCCGTGATTATCGGCCGGAAAAAAGAAAAAAAAAATTCTCCATCTCGGCCCGCAAAATGAGTTCACCTGGCCCTTAACTTA
>OMNZ01105750.1:0-22370 GCA_900303255.1 Lesueurigobius sanzi | reverse complement strand
CGTTGTTTCTGGTGCGGTAATGTACTCTCCCTCCTGAAAAGTGTGGTAGGACCAGGGTAGCGCAGGGAAAAGGCACCAGCTCCTCTGTTCGTCAGTGGAGAGTTTCTTGATCTGTCACTGCAAACGTCAATCAATCAATTGTTCAATGTTCACGCTGTTTGCCTTGATTGCAGCCTGGTCTTACCATACCCTCGTACTCATTTCGTACTGAGGGTCTGGATCTTCACAATTGAGCTCCGTTTTCAGGTGGGAGGAGTCAACTCCTTTTAAAGTTTGAAACGATTGGATCTGATTTTACCCAATGGCTAGCCTGGCCTTAGCCATCCGTAAACTCCGGTCATTGATCATTTCCCGCATATGCTTGACGTCACCTCAATGGGCGAGAATGGGCCGTCTCCGTGACTGTCAGGCTGGGCGCTGACATTGCTGCAATATCGCCTCTATCCACTAGGGGCGGCTCCAAAAAGACCTTCATAACATGTATTCCTATGTGACTTACACGTGTCAAAAATAGCTTTACAGCCTGGCTCCTAATACTTTTATTATTTCTAAAGGTAGCTATACCCTCTGTGATAATGCTCAGAGGGAAATGGAGTCTTTAATGTTGTTAGTTTTTGTTAACTGGAATTTTGAAGTCTTGTATATCCAATGAAGCTCATTCTAATGATTTGTGACGTCACACGCTCCCGGCTATAGGCTAACAGAGCACCGTGCTGAGGGGGCGGGAGCAGAGAGGGCGCAGTTATGGCTAAAATACACGCCCAGGAGGGCTGAGATACAGCGGGCGCACACCTCTTTTACCCTTTTTAGGACTCCACTGGAGGAGGAGCAAGTTGCGCCATTTTGATTTCACCCATAAGCGTGGTCAATTTCCAAAGTGAGGCTTAATACATGTTGTCCCTCTATTGTTTTAACTCATTGCGTCACCTACAACACCCGCCTCCCCCGCTCGCTGAATGGTAGGATGAAGTTCAACCGATGTATCGCGGCCACTGAGATCACACCGAGACGTAAACATGTAGGGAAATGATAATTGACCGGAGTTTACGAATGGCTAAGGCCAGGCTACCTTGATTGGGACAGTCACATGGCCTTGTGTCAGTCAGGCCCTTCCTGATTTTGCTACGGTTCTGTGGTTCATTCACAAATCAAACAATTTGAATTAGATTGTTTCAACCTGACCATGACCAATGTTTTCAGCCGGACGAGATTCACTTCTTTGGTCTGGATCAGAATTCGATTGCGCATTCAAAACACCTCAAACCCGACTATCCAAGTGAACGAGCAAGGATTCAAATCAAGAGGGCATTGTGAATGTGAGCCTTTTATCAACAAGTCTGACTTTAAGCCAGGCTCCAGACTAACACTTTGAGGTGCTTGCACCCGTTCGCCTAGATTTAATTTTTCGCTTAGGTGCACCAGGAGCCAGGATAGTTTGCTACTTTCACAATCCCAGACTGTATTCTAGAGGTTCTGAGCATAGGAGCGATCGCGATGTCGTCACGTCCGGGGCTTTGGTAGACAACATGAATGTGTAAAATAATAATAGTTCTGTCATAGATATAAACATTGTTCTTAAATAGAGCATTGCTTCCCTGGCATTGTAACAGATCTGAGACTTAAATAAACTGAGCTACACGTCTGAATGCATCAGCGGTTCCCCTCCCGATCAACTGGAAAATGCGGAAGACAACAACATCAGCGATTGGTCCTATTCAAATTAGGAATAGCATGTTCACATTTGTATTATAGAAAGAGTATGTAACAGCCATTACCTATAAGTTCACTCTGGCAAGTCTCAGCACATCTTCATAAAGTTTATAAAAAATACAATATTCCATGCACCTTTTGTAGTCAAACGACTAATCGTGAAAAATAACCGGCCGATTAATCGATTAGTTGCAGGTCTACGAAGCTCTACACATTGTTAGATTAAATTTGCGTCAGTGAATTAGGGTAATAAAAACATGCATAAATTAAATGAAAATAAATAATTTAGTTGATAACGTTTAATCAATGTAAAAGCTGTAAAAGAAATAAATTAATGAAAATACAAAACTTTTTGGAAAACTAATAGTTTAATCAAGTTAAAATAATACAAGTTCAGCACAATAAATGTAATTCTAAATGGAAATATTATGTTCTACATGTCAAAAAACACAGAAGTGCATTTAAGTTGGATTTCAGCAAATACTGTGTATACCAGTATCAAAATGTTTACTTTCCTAAATACATTATTTACTCTACAGGTAAATGTGTGTGGAACACAAGATACATTTGTTTTCCCTTTGCACCTTGAAAGCACCTTCAGGGCAGTGTGTGGAGGTGGAATGAGTGTGGGCGAGAGGGGAACGACAGGTGAGGGGAGGGGGATGCCGAGAGTTCACAACTGACACCTACTGATCATACAGAAGAGCGTGTAGCTTAAGAAAAAAAAAAAAAGGTACACTGCGTAACATTTCACCCAATAGTTAGAAATACAAGCATTTATTTTATTAGATATTTTATTGTTGAAAAAGGCCTAAAAAAATGAACCTACACACATCTGTCTTTGCTGTGAGCAGCTCACGTCTCCCAAGACCTGACTTGTGACTTTACTGAGAACGGGGACGTCCCCAGCTCGTTTCCATGGAGATGTCGACTAAAAGCAGCCAAACATGAGTTTTAAATAGGTTAGGACCTCACCAAAATACATTCTTTGATCACCCACTGCAAAAATAGCGTTTTCTGTGTCCAGCTCGTCATTAGGAGCATGTTTTGTTTTGGTAACGGCATAATCCAATATGTTACACAGTGTACCTTTAGGAATACAAAAAATAAGGCCAAATTCAGAAGATCACACATGATGTTGAAAAAGAAATAAAGTTAGATCAATGTGTCTTTTTTCAGTGGACATTGGCGCGAGGGAAGACCTTTGACAAATGTTGCCTTAACAACAGGCCACATAAACAGTGACGTCAGAGGCAGAGCGGAGGACAATATTTTCCATTTCATCCAACAAAAAGGGAAAAAGATTTGACCCAATTAAATATCATGAGTGCTTTTAAAATTATAATAAATTATTGAACACATGTGTTGCCAGTGGTGACATGCTGGAGTAAATCTCCAGTCTTTAACGATGCCATGGAACTTTGTCATACATTGCTTGACTTCTCTTTGAACCGAAAACCACAATAAAGTACAGACTTGTGCGCGTCGAGAGTCGACTGGGTTTAATGAAAGAGCTTTGAAATTACAGGTGAACTATGGGACTCCGAAGACAAAAAGCCAGTGCCATTACTGTCGAGCTGGCACGCTGATGCCTCTGTGCGGAGTCTGTACAGGTCTAAAGTGCCATACCAGGTC
Organism: Lesueurigobius sanzi; assembly: GCA_900303255.1. Lineage (NCBI taxonomy): Eukaryota > Metazoa > Chordata > Actinopteri > Gobiiformes > Gobiidae > Lesueurigobius > Lesueurigobius sanzi. The sequence continues at coordinate 19,025 of OMNZ01105750.1, read as the reverse complement.
GGCCACAGCTGCTGGAGGATCCCGCCACAAACCACACCCTGCTGCCACGAGTTTAGAATCCAGTTCTACCAATGTGTGCAAACAACAAGGACAAAAACAATGACCCTGTTTTGGTAAGAAACCGAGTGGCATAGTAATGATTAATAGTGAAAGGCATTTTAAAGAATTAAGATAGTATTTACCATTTAAGGGGGTAAAGCTGGAGCGTAGATAAGCTGACATCAGGTTATTAATAAAATGCTCCGTTTAATAGGTACCTGTGGTTTCATCATTTGTATTTTTGTATTGTAGCATGCTAGTAGACTCTTAGCTTACCACCAAATAGGGAGTGAAAGAAAAGTTGCCCCTTGTGGAGAACTTTGTGTGACTTGCGCCATGTAAAAATAATGTTCCTGAATCACAAAATACTTGAAGCGGTACACAAGTAGACCAAACCAAACCGAACACCTGGTACTGACGCAATAGTCTGAGTCAACATGATGAAAAACTGAATAGAATCAAAATGAACATAGTAAACAAAAACAACCTAAAAAAAAAAGAAAAAAAAAAAACAAGAAAACCATTTAAATTGACTTGTTTTCCCTTCTGCCTAACAGTAAGCATCTGGTAGCAGTTATCTTACAAACCAACTTGTTTCCAGCCACGCTGTCTCTCTACCCCCAAAGCATTTTTATAAAAGGGGCCTTAAAACAAAACACAAACAAGGTCTTGCTAACATTTTACAATGGTAACAAAACTGGGCCAAGCAGCTACCCTCCCACTGGCTTGTTCAGGTGAAACCATTTTACGAGCATTCTTCAGCTGGGGGAGCGAAAGTTAAAGGGGGAGTTGAAGTTAAAGAGGAAGGGCAACCAGGGGAGGACGAGGGGGGCCACTGCTCTTGGAACCCCCCTTTACTAATAAACTCTTGCCGTCGTCCAATCAACGGGGACTACAGAGAGTCAACTGTTCCAAATCCTGGCTGGTTATAAACTTGAATTGGGTGCAATGATTGCTTCAGGCTGCCTGTGTGGATTTTTGAAGTGTGCAGAGCTCACAAATGGCTCGGCAAGTCCAACACTTTTGGGTATGGCCTCAGAGTTGAAGGAGAGGCGACCGTCTGACTGAACTCACTAGACGGGGCTTCAGATGAGAGGCAGACAGCAGACTTGTGCCGCTCGACTTGGCCGCCTGGCTTCTTCTCATACTCTCACTTGTTTGGGCAAAGAAGCTGTAAATATTTTAGCAGGAGAAACACGACGGTCTTGTTGAGCAGTGTTTGAGCCTTACTAAATTTAACTGGCCTGGCACAGGGCGCACAGATGTACCTGTTGAATCGGGAAATGCAGAACAGAGTCAAAACTCTTCCTAAGATGGACTCAACAAAAAGAGCACTATGAGAAAATCATGTGCCTGAAAACGAACAGAAAACGGCCACTTTGGTTTTGTAATCAGCTCTTTATGTGACTTGAAGTCATACAGAAAAATGGCTGGGCTTCTGTTTGGATTCTCTCTAGAACTGTAGAGATTACAGAGAAAACAACATGGCAGAACTAGCCAGGGAAAATGCAACAGTCACACTGCATAAAATGTTCAAAAAAATCTGAAAAAGAGAAACAGCGATAGTATAGACCAAATGATTGTCCTACAAACGGCACTCTCCACAACATAGTACTCAAAGTTCAACTTTTAGATAAGTTGAAATTTGAGTATAATTTTGAGAATGTGCAAATTTAAAGTCAAATCCTCTTGCCAAACACCTTTCCAACTGATGGTCCCTTCAAATTATATTAGCTCTGTCTATATATGGCACAGTGACAAACTTTTTTATTATTGACTCATGAATGCCATAAAATCTAACATCTGCACTGAAAAAATGCAGCTTGACAAAGAAAGATTTGAGGGGGGGGTTTATCAAAAACTTACTGGGAACAAATTTTGGCCAGGCAATCAATGATTTTGATGCAAGATTTGATCCCAAAAAAAGTGAAGCTACTACACTGAAACTCGTCATGAAGATGAAAAAAACACATGACGGGGAATGAATAAAGAATAATTTGTGAAAGCAGCTGGGATTATCAATAAACACAACATGACTCCAATAGTTCCCCTTAAGTCCCATGAGAAAAAAAAAGTGATAAGTTGATAAGTGATGAATTATTTAGAGCAGAGGGGCTTGCGGACAAAGAGAAGAAGCCATGCATCCAAGTCACTTCATCCCATCTGCAGTCAAAGAATCCCCAAAAAGATTGATTCATTGTTAACGCAGCCTGACACCCTGTGTGTGGGAGAAAGAAAGTGGCAGATAAAGGCACAGAGAATGGGGGACAAGGGCCTCCATTTAGCAGGAATATGAGCAGAACAGAAGCATTTCATTGGGTAGGTTCCCACAGTGCCCACTGCACTTGCAAAAATACCACATATGGGTCTGAGTAATTGCATTCCATCAGACAAAATAAAGACGAGTGAGCTCATCCGAGAGCTGTCCACTCAGGACCTCCCTCACTCATCCAATACAGCTGAGGCATGGTGACCTGTCAGCGTTCAGAAAGCAGGAGGCCAAAATTCTTTGTTTCAAAATACTTTAAATCCTCACACGGCACAGTATCATTCATTCCCAAAGGTTATTGGGTTTACTATAGGGCTGCAATAACTTTAGTTGATGATTAATCGTCAACTAATCTATTATTGAAATAGTAGTCAACTATTTTAGTAATCAAGTAATCGTTTCTGGGATATACAGACTCAGACAGAGTAGGAATTACATCAAAATGTTGTATTTTTTGTGAAAAAACTATGTTGTCTCAAAAGGCATAGGACCGATCGCTGTTATTGTATTCTTCCGCAATTTTCAACAGATGTTTGAGTGAACGGTAGGCAACAGCTGATGCATTCGGACGTGTAGCGCTGTTTATGTAAATCACAGATCTGATACAACGCCAGAGAAGCACCATCATAGAATGTTTTTGCCTATCATAGAACTATTATTTACTATTATTATTTATTAAAAATATTCACTTTGCCTACCGAACCCGCGGACGTGACCACATCGCTCGTATTGGTTTTTTGCAAATATTTTAGCTCTGATTGTCCCAAGTATGAGATACACCTCGGACCATAATCTAATCAGACCAGAATGGTGTTGTCACGATACTAAGATTTCAAAGTCGATTTCAATACTGGAAAAAAACCTCAATACTCTATACCAATTTTGATACTATGGTGATAAAAAAAATGTATTATGGTATGATGTTTATGTTTAACTACTGCTTCGTTTAGGAGCTATTGACCTCGGAAGTCCCAATCTGTGAATATCATGCCAACTTTACCCCACTGAAAAGTTTGGGGTGTCCATCTTTTAGATGTTTTACCAACCGGCTTTGGGGGGAGCGTGCGTGACGTGGCAAAAGTATTGATACCACAGGAATTGAATATCTCCTCTTGATACCAGCTTTAGTATCTTTAGATTTTTTGACAACCCTAGAATGGGGGCTCTCACTCTCTCACTTTCACAATCCCAGACTGAATTTTAGAGGTTCTTAGCTTTCAAATGAGGAATGACATGTGAAACTTGTACAAAGAGCATCCTACAGACTTTACCTTTAAGTTTAGTCTATCAAGACGTCCTCAAACGGCGTCGCTTTAGCTTCATGTGGCAAAAAGTAAAAAAAAACAAAAACAAAGACTTTCCATGCACCTTTTGCTGCCAACCGATTAACCGATTACCTAAATAATCATTAGCGACAGCCCTAGTTTTCTAGTGAATCTATGTTGTTTTAACTCTACAATGACACCACATTCCAGTTGATATAAGCTCAAACTAGGGGTCATTGTGCTAATTATACAAGTCAGTTTTCATCCCAATTCCATTAAAACAGGAAAACGTGTCTTTTGAAGTGGTACGCTCTGGCCAGACAACGACAGAGACCGCATGCCGTGCACCTGCGACTCAGCCGTTTCAGCAGAGTGACTTACCTACATTGGCATTGTCTGACGACGCATGATTTCGCTCTCCAAGAATGCACTTGAAAACTGGATGCTCAGCACACACCCTCCGAGCGGCACAGAGCAGGCACCGCCGAACTCTCCCTGAACCCTTGATCTTGTTCATCTTCCTGCGCACTGTAACGCATCCATCTCCTTCTGTCAGTTTGTCCGTCTCTCCCAGCCACCCACATGCACCTAAGTATGATTTATCAGCAGTGAAAAGCAACATTTATCATAGCCGGAAGGTCCATTATACCCACCGTTACAATCGTGAATATGCAATCTGGAAGAGCAGTGCAAATGAATAACATATGCCGGTGCTGTGCTGCTGAGTTAGTCCCTTATGTTTTGGTAAATGGCACAGAAACATCTATGTCACAGATCCGTTGATAACACATATTTGGATATTGGGATTTTGTGACCACTTGAGAAACCTTATTTAATTTAATTGAATTCTCTAAACAGGTTGAGCAACCTGTAATATAATATCCTCCTTAATCACTCAAATCAGTAGGACAGCAAATTAACTTTCAACCAGTCTATTGATACAAACCTATACTATAGCTTAAGAAACATTGACGCACAACACTACACTAGAAATAATATTCCCATCCAGGAACTAGAATAATTAATATTACATTAAAAACAAGATCTTCATATTGCACCACAATTCTACTCAAGTACAATACAAGTGAATTGGTTGAAGGGACAGTTTGGTAAATCCTCAGATTAGACAGTAACTGAAATCCACCTCTGGGTAAAATGAGGCAATCAATACATTGTTGTTAGTTTCTTTGAATGCATTAAACTGCCTCCATAATACAGTCCTCTCTCTGGCATCACAGCTGTATCACAGCAGCCTACAGTAAGTTCCCGCAGCTCCGGGTGAACACAGCAGAGTATTCAAGTGTCCTCACAGGGCAGAAACATGCCCAAAGGCGTCATGCCGAGCCAATGACCACAAACAAACACGCTAGAAGTGTCAAAAAGTTTCTTGCACACACAATCAGAGTTCTAGCAGCCTTTAGTGTTAATACCTCAGGTATTGCACCCAAGCAAAGCAGCCAGCCTCGCTCTCGTAAACTTCAAAGCTAGCGGATGATGATGGAATAAAAGATTAAATCACAAGAAGCTGACACTCGTTCAAATACGAACAAATGCAAAAGGATTTATGGAAACAGCTCTGAACTTAAAGACATTCCGTAACAAGTCTCCAACATGGTAAGGTGGCTGCTGTGGTGTGACCGTAGCTGAAACAGCCTGCTGACAAACGAAGCACCACACCAATTGTTTCGGTAAAAAAATAATCGAGATAAAATGTGCTCCGATCAAAGTCAGTCAAACTTCATTACTACCAGACAATGCACCAAGTCCAAATAACTCACCGGCTTCGACGCTTTCATTGAGAAGAGCAGTTTCTTTTACGCCTCTACAAACTCTCCGCCATCTTCGGCAGGACCGTGTTTGTTTAAATGGGAAACACTCCCAGAGCGGAGGGAGCCAGCTTGTAGCGAGCCGAAAGGCATTATGGGTAATGTAGTCAACTGCAGTTAATTTGTTATTAAACTGGCACATACACTGGCCGACGTAGAGAGAGCAATTAAGTAACAATACTATTTTAATTGCTACAATAGAGTGCAAAAGTTGCTTTATTTTAAATGTAGTAATTAATTTGTATAATAATTTGTATAATTTTGTCTAATTAAATGTAATACATACTTTGGCTAGGCCTACTTTTATTTAAGTTTAGGCCACTCAGCCCAGCTGTGGATAGGCAGCATCAGCAATTTATGTATTGTTTCTTTGGTTGGGACAGTGCATGTTAATGAACATACAAGAGCCATGCATGTAAACACACCACTCCAGAGCAATAGGCAAATTATCTTTATCTTCATATTCTACAGTTAGGCTGCCAGTGGGTAGGAGACAGTTTTTCCCTGTATAGGCTGGGCTATACATTTTTTATGACAAATATGGGAAAAACAAAACAAAAAAACAAAACACAATAATATAAAATAGGTCTATAATCTCACTTTACGTGCTCCCATAGGGGTCGCCAAGATTAGGCTTTTTCAATAGCCTTTAAAAAAGAAAAATATTGAAAATAGCTTATGAATTGAGGTCAAAATCCACAGTATGCAACATATTACTAAACAATGTTTTGCTTGATATTATCCATACTATTGGTTAGTTAGTTAGAGAGGAGGTCCCGGATTGTTCGCTTACTTCTGGGGTCACTGCCTGAAAAGTTTGGGAACCCCTGCACTGTACCACAAAAACAAAAAAAGTAGGCTACATAAACTAGGCTATATTTCTTCACTGCGTATAATGTGATGTCGAACCCCTTGATAAACCCACCCAATGCCTTTATAAAATGTTAATGTTGATGATTAATACATTCTAATCAGCTTTAGTTGGGTTACGAAGGGAAAAAACAGACATAACTAGGCCTACTTTCAGCTGTTCTTAGCATAGCCTAGATATTTTTAAAGTCAAAATTAAGAACAAACCAAAACTGGGCCCTGTGGCCCTCTGTTTGGGTCCCATCCCCCATTAAACATGGAAAATTGACCTCCCCCTTCAATGACTGTGACTATCCCCACCCCCTCCCTCTCCACTTGGTCACTATATATATTTTTTGAAAGAATGGAGATAACAGTTTGAAAAGACAGGAGACAGTCAGTCACAATCTCTAATGTAGGCAAATTTGTGCTTCTGGTCGTTTAGGCCAGTGTTTCCCAACCAGGGGTACGGGGACCCTTGGGGGTACACGAGAGCTTTGAAGGGGGTACTTGGAATCATTTCAGATACAAAATAAGATTACATTGAATTGTATTTTTGATTATTATGTTCAAAGAAAAGCTATTGAAAACATTTAACTGTAAAGAGTGAGAGTTTGAGAATATTTAGTAGCCTTTTTACTGATAATTGGGAGTTTTAGTTTATCTTTAGGTTCATTCACCTTCTAACTAATGATCGAGGCATGGGGTACTTGGAGTATAAAAAAAAGGCCCAAGGGGTACGCAAGACAAAAAAGGCTGGGAACCACTGGTTTAGGCCATAGCCTACTTCTTCAGGTGGTGTGCCTGATGCTATCTACATCATAGGGCTTTTTCCATCTTTATTTTTTTTTTTAACGGTTAGGGTTAGGTTTAGGTTTATGGTTAGTTTGGATTAGTTTAAGATAGCGTCTTCAAATCCTTTCCCATGGGGAAAAAAATGTCACGTGCGGGATGATTCGCAATTTGGATAATTGAATTGATGCTTTAGTTATGTTAGGCGCTTTTTACTAGTTAAATTGTTTTAAGTTTAGACATAATCTCGTCTATTTTAGGTTTAATTTCGCCCCATTTGTTCTGATTTAATCTTGAGCCAGGCCTGGTGCACTGCATTCAGACAGGTTCACTTGTAACTTGGTCTACATACTGTACATTATAGGCTACCCTCCCCTAAATTAATGAATGAATAAAGCTAGTGCTATAAGGCCTATTCATGATAAATTAATCAAAGAAATGTACTATATCTAGGCTATAGACTTATGGTCAGACCTATGAAAAGTAAAGAACCTGGTTCTGTCAATAGCCTTGTTGTCTCAACACTTACTTTCGCTTATAGGTCGGACTCGCCACCTAGAGTTGGACTGCATTCACTACAAGTATAACTCCTGTTCAGAAGCGCGCTCACGGTACAAGACATGCATTGAAGCAACACCGGCAGCTCAGTCACTCCTGTAAAAAGGTAGCCTACGTCATGGGTACTCAAAAAGTGCTCATGAAATGTAGGAAGCTACAAAATGAAGTCATTAGCCTATCGCAACGTATTTTGAAACATAATTTTATTTTAAAGGTCACTCCTCTAAATCTAAGAAAATACCTGTTATGTCCCATAGAGAATATGAATGTAAACAGTAAATAACGAACGACTGCATTACTCCATTGTCAGACAGAATTAGGGCTAGGTGCCATTATCTTTTTTCGATACCAGAACTTTAACGACACTTGGTTTGCGGTACCAGTACCTGAACAATATTTTCGATACCTATGTTTACAAAATTATAGGTATCGTCATCTAGAACCATGAATCAGAACATTAATGGTCATTTATTCCATAAAATACACTACTTTTCATTTTTTATTTATTTGAGCTGAAACAATCAAATCTTTCTTTAGTGCTGTCTCAGGACCCTCCAGGCATCAAAACTCGCTCTAAAGGGAAAAAAAAAAAATTGGTTCCAGATTTCAATGCCTTTTGATACATTAGTATAAAACATTTTTCAATACCATACTAGTATTGTTTAACGGTACGCAGCCCTATGAATCCTGTTATGTTTGTTTCAGTAAGGACATTTGGAAGTGTTTAGTAAGAGAGCAGCGGCTCCTCTCTGAGCTCATCCCGGGGACTGAGCTCAACAAAGATAATGAGAGGCCAAGATGGAAGTCTAATCTGTAGGCCTACGACTGTATGTATTTACTACATCAACATGGAGACATGTATAACCCCAGCCTGTCTAAATCTACTATGATGTTCAAAAAGCTGCAACATTTCAACTGATCTCACCTCCCACAAAGTGGCTCAGCTCTTTCCTCATCCTCCACATTCTCTCAAGCCCCTTTAACTGTTCCTTTACCACTAAATTTAAAAAGTAGAAAAGAAACTTCCAACACTGCTGCTTCTGCAATATCAGGACCAGTACAGCACCCTCTACTGCCCAGAGATTGTAAAGACTTTTTTTGAGAGAAAAAGTCAAAACACACACAACAGCCACACACATTTGTTCAGGACAGTGCATGTTAATGAACACACATACAATTTACATGAAATAACAAACAGCTATGACAGCTAAATGCACATTAAAGTAGTACATTTAAACAAATACATCCCCTCACTTTTTTTTTGTCGCAAAGAACTTGTTTTTTTTTTTTACAAGGTCCGGGGAGCCTCTTAGGCCTCCCTGTGGACCCTGGACCCCACTTTAGGAATCACAGTATATAAAATAAGATTAGATCATACTTTATTGATCTCCCATTGGAGACATTTACTTGTTACAGCAGCTCTTAAGAACACATGCTGATAGGAAATGTGCCAACAGGTAATCATAATAATAATAAATGTATATAATATAAACAATGGGTAAACAAGTAAGTCAAATAGAACAAAATAGCAGCACTGTTGGAAGTTTCTTACTACTTTTTAAATTTAGTGGTATATAAACAGAACTGTCGGTGCAGGGAAAGCACTGTAAATTATAGATGTTTAAATTCAAGTGGTTGTTGTGATTGATAAAGTGAGATTGATTGTAGGTATTTGTAAACAGAGATTATTGCACCTAATATAATATTGTTATTGCACATGTGATAACTACAGCAGAATTGAACAGTGGGTAAGGATCTGCGGCAGCACTCCTTCTTGCACTGAGGGTGTCACAGTCTGTCAATGAAGGAGCTGCTCAACTCCTCTACAGTCTGGTGCAGTGGGTGAAGAGGTGCTGAAGATGGATGTGAGCTTGGCCAAAATCCACCACACTGACCACAGTGTAGACTCTAGTCTACGCTGTAGATAGCAGAGGCTTCCACAGAGTCATAAAAAGAGCAGAGGCCTGAGCAGAGGCCTGCACATTGCAAAATACCTCAGTCTCCTCAGAAGATGAAGACGACTTTGGCCCTTCATGTGCAGGGCGTCGGTGTTGTGGGACCAGTACTATTTATTGTTGAGATGAACACCCAGGTACTTGGAACTGTCCACTATCTCAATACCCTTACCCAGGACACACCACAGCACAGGTGGTTGCTCTCACACCAGTCCACATGACCGACCGGTACTCCAGCTCGTTCCCCTTAGACACCCAGCCCGCGATGGCAGAGTAATCAGAGAACGCCTGGAGATGACAGCTGTTTGTTTTGTGAAGCCTACCATGTATATGGTGAAGAGAAAAGGTGAGAGTACGGTCCCCTGAGGCGCCTCAGTGCTGCAGATGACTGTGTGTGTGTGTGAGGTAGTTGACGGTCCAGACAGCAAGATGATCATCCACTCCCATGTCCTCGAGCTTCCCCTGCAGCAGCGCCGATTTGATGGTGTTGAAGGAAATAAATATATGCTTCATGAATTAATGAATTCATAGAAAATATAATATTAACAGTAAAAACTGTATAAAAGGTGGGAAGTTCTGTAAGTCAGACACGATTGTAGTATTATAGTTGTTCAATGATGTGTCCAGTGAGTAGTATCTGTCTTATGTTGCTGCGGTCTCTGTCAGTAGGCCTACATTCTCATGTGTTAGCGGATGTGACTGATTGCCAAATGCACCAACAAATGAGTGAAAAATATTTTTACTTTTTAGACATACATGTATAATCCTATGTTTTTCGGCCAACTCAGTATTTATAATAAACTACACTCCTTTCTTTTCATACAAAAATGCATTACAAATACATGAAGTCATGAATGTTATTGAATTATTAACTAGAACATTAAACAATGAACTGACTATGTGGACAGAAATGAGTCTCATTCAAACTAGTCAATGTAAATATTCCTGAGCAGCAATATCTGACAAATTCATATGAAGTGTGCTGTTTTTCCTAGATAGTGGATGCAGTCAAAAGTACTATGAAATTTACCTTGACCTTTCAAAATGTGCTTCAGAAAATGCAATATGAAAGATAGGTGTTGACAGTTTGTTTAGAATTGTCTTACTGTTTCATTTGGGAATTAAACCAGATAAATCACTTGAGAAGTTAAATTGTTTTGTAATATTAATTGCAAATTTATAGTGATTGAAATATAGAGCCTAAAGAGAGGTCTCTAAGAAGATAAAATCCTGAAATTACTGTCAATTCCTTTAAAATTACCAAGGGGGGTGTACAAAAATCTCCACTTTCGTCAAGATGTTCAGTGCTGCTTTATTTTGAGCTGTAATTGGGGTTCAGACTCTTGGAAATTAGCCTGCCACCAAGCAAACTTGTCTACCCCATAATACATCCATGGTCTACCCCTGCAGCATTGGTGTAAACCAAGGGTTAATATGCAGTGTTATTTATATGCTATATTTTTAAAAATTAGTTCCAGTTGTCAATTTTATAAAAGGGGACATTCAAAATGTGTTGTTCATTGCTTGCAAGCATTGTTGTTTTTTTCAATATAAATTCTTACATCTACTTACAAAATGTAATTTTATGATTAATACAGTTATAAATTGATTTTGACTAAAGAAATGGCACATTTATAAATGGATTGAGCTTTTTTTGTGTCACACAAACCAGTCAAGTTGTTACTGTTCTTCCTCCTCACCGAAAGGGGCGCTGTTTTTTTTCTAAAGCGCGAAAAGCGTCAGCCATCTGCCGCAGTCAGTCAGCAGCATCGCCCCGCAAAAGGAAAATGGAGGATTGAACGAAACGTGAAAAATGGTTTATTATTTCAAAATCGCATGTCGGTGAGTACAGTATGTAGCTTAAGTAAACTCACGATTGCTATAAAGGGTTTTTAAATGTTTGCATCGTGTATATATCATCACCTGAGATGTAAAGTATCGTATGTCCTGGACAGACAAGGGTGAATGTCTCTTCATCCCATCCGCAAAGCTAACTATGAAGTGCGTAGTGCGCCATTCATATTTTAATCGAGATCTCTGTCTAACATTATGCGATTTGATTGAAACGTTGAATCTAACGCGTTGGTTGCATGTGTGTTTGTAAATAAGTGTGCTCAAATAACCACGATAAAGCTAACATCTACAGCTAGTTACGCCGTGCGAAAAGGGAGGCTAGAACGTGCGCTGTGGTGGTGATAGCAAAGCATGCTAGTTTGTGGTACATCATGGTACACGTACTGTTTTGTGTACATTTCTTCTAGTTAAAATCGTCGGATTACATCACTGACATAAACACACTGTATGGACTAAATAGATTACTGTAGGCCCCAACAGGACTTGGCTAGCCTAACGCTATTTCTTTCGAATGTCAATGCAAGCGTGTAAGCCATAGACCGTAGACGATCTATGGTGTAAGCTTATGCTCACTGACGTTTACGTAGCGTGGTGCGTTCAGATACCGTGTACATGGATTGTTGCACACTGTAGGACTATTCATTATTTTCTTGGAATGACTTGACGCTATATATCTCAGTTTGAATTTGTAAACAATCACGTGCACCGCGGCCTGGTAGCTACAGACAACTTCCGGCGGATGACTGTTCCTGCGACAGATTATAGCATCTGCTATCTCGGGTGCATTGTCTCGGTACAAATCAGTGAATAAATTAGAAGTTGAGCAGCATACCGTACATGCTAAATGCTTTATTTGTTTGACCTCTCCCACCCTCTTCTCGTGGAAAAACGTCCCCTTCTCACGTGGCACAAAAGCGCGATCATCATTGGACAATTCTCCGCTCGTGTGCCTCTCGGGCTTGAGTTGGCAGTAAGGCATAAGTAATGTTATGCATCTATCACGCAAATCAGTTTGAAAAATATTTTGGATCCTAGAAATTACGATCGTGGTGGATAGGGTCCTTTGGCAAGACACTTAAACCACATTATTGAACAAGCCTGTCGGTACGCCGCAGCTGCGCTCCACATAGAGAGCCCACTTGCACTAAAACCTGATTAAAACTTGGAATAATGCATTGCTGTAAGATTATGTGCTGTGTTAGTTGTTTCACGTAAATGTAGTTGTATGGGTAATTGTTTGTGTCGTTGACATGTTTTTTTTGTTTTGTTTTTTACAGATACAACATTTAAAAGGGATTTGTGTGAGAAACCATTTTGCCCATTCTCTACAGCTTGCAGGTAATGCATGTGTACAGTACGTTCTATTCAACGTTGTAAATATTTACAGTTTAGTTGTAGAGTATGAAGTCCATTTGAATAAAAATGGATACTAAATTTTAATAAGAATGGTAAGAAGCAGCAACTTAATTCAATGTTGCTTAGCATACAGTCCAGCAATGTGAACGTTGATGTGTTTTCTCATCCTGAATTGCTAAAATTGATACAGTTTGAAAGTTGAATCAGCTATAGTTGCACAATAAAATAAAATGAGTTTAATATGTCTATACAGGTCCTGATGAAACGGAACTCTTCTTGAGGTTTCATCTTGCTTCCATTACATTAAAGGAAGATGCCAGGGGAAGCGGCAGCAGACAGCCCAGAAAACCCCTGTCCGGTCCGGCGCAGCGGCAGGCAGGCAAAGCGCACGGACAAACTTGAAGAATTCCTCTCCACTGCCAAAAGAACATTTAGAAAGAGTGCCCCTCTGAGTCTTGAAGGTGGCGATCCTCCTTCTCAAACTCCAACTGATGCCGAGACCGCTTCTGAGGCCAGCTTTGATGGGAATACCGAGGTTAAGGCAGAGTCACCGGATCGAAGGACACGAAGTGGAACAAGAAAGCCGGCTCCGAGAAAAACCCCATGTGGCAGGCAAACTAGAAGTAAAGTTGAAGTTGAAGTTGTAGCTAAAGATGACGCTAGTTCTGGAAATGAGGAGGAGCCCAAAAGGGAAGAGATGCAAACCCCGGAAGAGAACAAAATTGAGGCACCAAATGATGATAAGAATGTGATTGACAACACTAATTTAGTAGAGCCACAAACGGAGCAGGATTGTGAAAAGGAAGACGACAAAAATGATAAAGAAACCGATGAGACTGAAGATGAAGAGCCCGAGAAGCCCGCAGTGTTGGTAAAACGTGGACCTATAAGGACATACATCAATAAAAAGAGAGTGGCCAAGAACACTGCTCCTATTAAAACTTCTACTCCTGTTAACAAGGTCGCCCCCACAAAAGAGAACAAGACAAGAGCCTCAACACCATGCAAGGCCCAGAAAGAAGAGATGGAAGAGTCTACGTCTATGTCGTCGTCTTCCTCTTCTTCAGATGAATCGGAGGATGGAGGTTATGACCCAAATGCACTTTACTGCATCTGTCGGCAGAAACACAATAAACGGTATGTGAGAGCAGACATTTTATTTTTCTTAATTACTAAGTATTTACAGGTGTATCAAATCAGCCACGTTGTTAATGATGTTAAATCTGTATTAGGCAGTGCTATTGTTATGTTATTGCATGTTCTTCCACACACAAGGCCTTTCTTTTTTTGGTTGAGAGGAGACAGAAAGTAAATAATAAGCTGCGTAATAACAGCGGTAATTAAATCTGATCCTCAGGTTTATGATCTGCTGCGACCGATGTGAAGAATGGTTCCATGGGGATTGTGTTGGCATCACTGAAGCCCGGGGGCGACTGATGGAGAGAAATGGAGAGGACTATGTTTGCCCCAATTGCACGGCCAAGAAAAACCAGGTTGTGAGACCAGCGACATCTGCCTTGTCTACAGGCTATGACAAGCAAAAGGCCGAGACCGCTACCGCCACTGCTGCTGCCATGGTTTCTGTTGTATCTTCTGAAAAGCCTGAGCTTCCTAGGGAAACTGAGCCCATGAGTCAAGCTGGTCCAACCGCATCCTCTGCAGTTGAAGAGAAGGCTGCAGATGACCTCGGAATCAAGGGAAGGATTGAGAAAGCTTCTAATCCTACGGGGAAAAAGAAGATAAAGATCTTTCAGCCGGTAGGTCAATATAAATGATTTGGCTCCTTGTTTGTAAATGTTGTAGTATATCTGCTTATGTAAGCACTTGCACGTGTAATATGAAATGGCTTTAAATGATAGAATCATTAGATAGAAGAATGTGACTGGTTAATTGTATTATTTATTGAATCAAAGCAGGTTATGCAGCAGGCAGAGCCCAAAACCGAGACGCCAGCAGCAGCAGCAGCACCTACAGCCGAGCAGAAAGCACCATCAGACACGGAGCACAAAGTTACTCCAAATGTTGAAGTGGATATTACCGCAGCAGCAGAGGAGCAGTTGCTGGAGAAAACTGAGGATTCTGCTGCCCCAAAGTGTATAGGACCTGGCTGTGAAAAGAATGCCCAACCAGACTCTGTTTATTGTGGAAGTGACTGCATCCTGAGGCATGCTGCTGCCGCCATGAAGTCTATTACTGAACCCAATCAGAAGGACAAGGCCAAACCACAGAAGTCAAAAACTAAGGTAATTCAGGACCCTTTAACCATAAGGCTCCTCTGCCCTTCAATAAAATGTAATCAAGGTACCAATTTTGGTTGTCTGTGGTCCAGTTTCAGGAGTTAAAATTTAGGTTTTCATTATATCTGCTCAAATGGTTTTTGTATTCTCATTTGAAACTACAAATGTCACCTCGGAAAATTCTAGGTTTTCTATTCTATTTGATAGGTTTCTGTATTTTTTATTAGAGGTATTTAGGACCAAATCTTAAACTAAAATTGTCTTATGAGCGTGTCGGTGATGTTTCAAGTGTTCTTGCAAGTCTATTCCATTGTGCAAATTATAGTTGTGTATTTCTGTTTTCATCTGTTTTGTGCTTCAACAAGACCACCATCTTAAAAGATGAATAGAACATGGTATAAAAAAACATCTGATGGTTATGTTGACAATGAAAGTATACCCTTAAATCTGTGCTCAATATTTCCTGATTAGATGCAATCATGTTTTCAAGCATTCTTTTCTGCTTTTATGGAGAACCTTAATGTTAGAATGTGCCAAATCTGCAGTGATGTGTGTTAAACAAAGATTTCAATGCATAAGATTAAGAAGCATTCGGTGCCAGTAGCTTCTAAAGGAATGATGGTGCTTCAGCAGACTTTGTAAATTAATATTTGTATTTCAGCATTTGTAATTGCTACTGTTTGAAATATTGAACAAATCATGTTATTTTCCAGTTTATTGAGGACAGTGGGAAAAATGACTGCATGTATGTGGAGATGTCTTCAAACTCTTTTTTTTTTTTTTTACCATAAACTGAAATGTGCAATGCGTTTAAATGCAGCGGTGAGTGCTCGTGCTTCACAGCTAGAAGGTCCTGGGTTCCATTGGGTTCTGTTGGAGTTTGCATGTTCACCCTGTCTGTGTAGGGTCCCCCTCCCACTAAAACATGTACAATAGATCAGAATGAATGCCAGTGTGTTTGAGAGTGTGGGAAAACGGATGGAAATTAGCCCATGGCTACAATCCAGAGTGGTGTGTTTACATGCATGGTTCTCATGTGTGTTTATTAACATGCACTGCCCCAACCAAATAAACAAATAAAGTTATTTGGATGTCTCCATAAAGCAACTCTGCTGATTTATATAGGAATTCCTGTTTTCTTTAACATTTCATTTTTGACATAGAATAACATGAATTCTCTCAGGATTTAAGTCCACAGATGCAAAGAAAACCAGATGAACATTAATAGATAAATGAACTGAATATTTAGGAAAAGGCAAATCTCCTGAGGAGTTGATGCTCCCATTTATCATGTAACTTAATACAGTAAGAAAGTGAATAGCCACAGCACCCCTTTAACATTTGACTTTGTTGTCAAATAAGAGGCCTATGACACAAAGCACTTGATTTTTTTCACACCAAAGACTGGAAACTTGCAACTTAACCATCAGGAAACATGCCTGTAATGGCTGTACACCACAATCTCAAAAGGCATAGCCTTCAATGCTTGACTGATCTGTATTCATCTTATACATGTACAGAAGTAATGTTACTAAACATTAAATTTTGTCTTTCTGCTCTAGAGGGCCACAGACGGTAAGAAGAGACCGAAGGTGGAGAGCGATGAAGACTACAGCCCTGATTCAGATGAGGAGGATGAAGAGGCACATGCAGAGGAACAGCCACCACATCCCTCGACTGCATCCTGGTCCAGTGACCATAATTACATTGCAGTCACCCCAGAAAAGACTCCATCTATGTCAACAGTATTAAACAAAAAGTGTATGTATCTCATTAAGGGTTTTGAGCTGAAGTTAACTCCCGCTGTGTTTTTTCCGTACATGTGACAGTGTTCTGAAGAAATTATTAATACTTGAACCTGACATGAGTGCCTGGAGATGAACTTGTGTGTACACTGATCTGTTAGTATTTCCTCTTGTTTATTCCATATACCTTTGGTTAATGAACTGATGGAAGTTGCTGAAAAGGTAAGTTCTAGGCCTTGTAGTGGGTAAGTATTTTTAAAAGTAGATATTTTAAGTGGATCATAAATTAGTTTTATAAAAGCGCATTGAGGACTTCACAACTCTGCATAATTGTGCAATGAGAAGGGTGACTGGGTGGCTTCTATGTGGTTTTGTCCTGTTCCTTTATGTTCTACATCCTGGGCTCCTGGTGCGATCAGAAAAGGGCTTGCCTTGCCTCATCAATAGGTAGGTGTGCAAATCTCTAACATGGATTGAAATGACCCTTTGTTTGCAATTGTAAGTGCGACTCTGTACCCTTATTTTGTGGTAAACAGGTTGAAATTTGATGTGGGCAACTGGCATAATAATAAAAGGTGATTGTGACAGATTTTTGGACGCCTCCATTGATTATGTGAGCAGTGTTGGCATGCTGACAGATTGTCCTCACCTCTGCTTAATGATGATAGAACTGATTGAGCTAAACACTGTTTGGACACCGTGTGGGATTATCAGAAGAGCTCCATACAGAAGGCGGCTGCTAAAAGAAGACACTGATACTTGCTGGTTCTCTTTGAGATGCTGCTTTGAAGTTCAGATTGGCCTAAAGAAGACAATGAAGATGGATGGATGATGCTGAGCAGTCAATGAGGACAAATCCTCAGCTTTTGCACACATTTTTATCTTGTTTTGGGGCAGTCTTATGATTGTTGTAAAGCTGCTAATTGTCCTGTGGATGTTACCGACTTTACAGCGCAAAATCAAACCAAGATATTCAAGGGCAGTGCTGCTTGGTCTTGAGAGTCCACAACATTCAAGTTGGATTAATGTAACTTGTAAAGCTGGTTGCTTTTGAAAACTGTGGTTTTTAATTTCAAAATTGCTGTTATTCATTGAATGGAATTTTAATTGACCAGAAAGGAAGATGAAAATGGGCACCATTCTTGGTTGTTTATGGCAGTTGGACAGATTAGATGGCGAGCATTCAATAATTCTTAAATGTTCAAGTATGTGAAATAGTTTGTAAATCAAGGGTCCCAGATCAAGAACTCAACACATTTTCAAAATAAAACATTGGTTAATTCTATAAATTATGTAAATATACAATGTAATATACAATGTAATTTGTGTAAAAAACACAAACTCTAAAGTACTGTAGTTGGTGTTTTTATTTTAATTTTTTTAGGGGGAATCTATTCACTGTTTACAATGTGTCAATGTCTTGCATTGCCTTGCATCAGCTGCCAAGTATAAATACACTTACATATTGAACCAGTAATTGACTAATTTGACATTTACTTTAAACAATTTGATACAATTACTCAAAACAAAACATTACAGAGTAATGGGATACATTTCAAATGTATAATATACATTTGAATTGGTCTGAAGTAGCGTAGAGTATATTTGACTTATTTTTAAATGTTTGTATACCTGTGTGTTGCAATAGTGATTTGAGAGTGAAATGTGACCATTTGAGCACCATCTGAATTGTTATACATGATTTTAATCTCTGTGTCACTTCTAAATTACCACTAAGCTTTTTCGACCCATAAAACACATGACATTAAGTGTGGCATCCTATCCTTTATGCCTACAGCTCCACCAAGAGAAGTCCTGCCAGAGAAGGAACAGAAGGTGAAGGAAGCGCTGCCAGCATCTGAAACTCCTGCCTCAGTGACTCCAGTAAAGCCAAAGAAGAAGTCCTCCTCTCCACCTCCTAAAGTCTCAAAGGTCTCCAAGGGCAAAAAATCTAGCCGTGAAACTAGTAGCTCAAAGTCCTCCAAGAAGCCCATCACTCCTCCAAGCAAGACCAATGCCAAGTCCAAGAAAACAAACCCTGCCCACCCACCTTCACCGTACCCTTCCGGCCCAATCCATGTCACAGGAGCGCTGAGAGCCACCAAGTCCTGCGGCTTCACCATCCCCAAGAAGCAACCACAGCAAAAGGAGAGCCAGCCCCCGAGCCAACCCTCCAGCCAATCACCCTCATCCTCCAAGAGCTCCTCATCTTCGTCCAAGAACTCCTCTTCATCAAGTTCCTCTAGTCACCACCATCACCACTCTTCCTCTTCCAAACAC
>OMNZ01105737.1:0-20471 GCA_900303255.1 Lesueurigobius sanzi | reverse complement strand
GAGATGGGCACTTGAGACTCAGACTCAAGTCGCACTTAAGTCCCTGTTTTTGAGACTTGTGACTTGACTTGGACTCATGTCCTAAAGACTCGGGACTTGACTTGGACTCGTGTCCTAAAGACTCGGGACTTGACTTAGACTCGTGCTCTAAAGACTTGAGACTTGACTTGGACTCGTGGCTTAGGGACTTGTGTTTTTTGCAAGTCCCGTGGGAGTCTGTGCGAGTCTCGATGGCGTACCTTGTTCTCGCTCTTTGTAACAAAATGTATTTTTGTGCAGAGTTTGTGGTGTTGTTTTATGAGAGCTCTGGGCACTTGTCTTCTAGCAGTATTCCAATTGTTGTCTATTTTAAAGCTTGTACCGTAATTTTAATCAGTATGAAAAACACAGAAACCATATGTCTTGGACTTGACTTGGACTTGCGGGTCACGGACTTGGACTTGACTTGGACTTGTGGGTCAGGGACTTGGACTTGCGGGTTAGACTTGGACTTGTGGGTCAGGGACTTGGACTTGACTTGGACTTGCCGGGTCAGAGACTTGGACTTGCGGGTTAGACTTGGACTTGTAGGTCAGGGACTTGGACTTGCGGTCAGGGACTTATGTGCACCTCTGCTCTGTAGCATATTGGCCTCTTCACACCTTGAGTACTGCTCGTTACCTTCAAGGTGTAAATAGGCCAATATGTTTTTCCAGGGAAAAAATGGACAAATAGCACAACTGATGGCGCTCACCAATTTATTTATTCACCAGAGTGACGTTTGGGGCAGGTAGCCCTTCTTCAGACTTCAATATGTTTTTCCAACCTTTAGAACCAAGAGAGGTGGGACTTAGAGGTTTACTCTTCCTACTGGTTTCTGTCTTAAAAACCCATGAGCGTGTCAATTCTGAAGCTCTTTGGATAAAGAGCGAAACGTCCTACACTTCAACTACAGAGATGAAGACTGAATAATCTTTGCCTTTTACAACTCCTGTACGACTGAGAACCTACACAGATGTTACAATGTTGTTCTCTCATCAAAGACATAGCTGGATTTGTGTTTTGAGACACATTTTTTTATTTTTTTTATTTTCCGCAATGTGCCTCCTGGGTCCCTACGTATCATGCTGCACTTACCTCTTGATCTCTGGCAAAGCTTTAGCGTCGGCACAGTGCTGAGAGGCCTAACTTGTCCTTTATTTCCAATTCAGGATCAGGAAGTGAAACTACGACAGATTTTTCTGTGTAGGTTCTCAGTCATACAGGAGTTGTCCATCGTAGGCAAAGATTCTTCAGTCTTCATCTGTACTCTGTAGTTGAAGTGTAGGACGTTTCGCTCTTTATCCAAAGAGCTTTGTCAGAAAATGATGAATTGACCCATTAAGAGACCCATGTGTGTGCCAATTCATCATTCGCTGACGAAGAGCTTCAACTACAGAGTACAGATGAAGACTCTTTGCCTACTACTACAGATTTTGTTTTTGGCATTTTATATCAGTATAGGATGTGCTAACCAACAAAGTTTAAAATAATGGTCAAGATGTGTTTAAGATTATTACCAAATACATTCAATAATACCCCCTCTTTTAGAAGCCAGACAGAAAACCCATGAGAACTGATCTCGGCAGCTCAGACAATGTTGTTGAATGGGAAATGGACGAGCATGAGCTGGGCAGAATGCCTATCTGACTCCAAATATTTAGTGCCCTTGTTTACATTACCCGGCCTTTCTGTGTGAAGTTTGTGTTCTCCTCGTGTCTGCGTAAGTCTCGTCCGAGTGATTTGGTTTCTCCTACCGCTAAAAACATGGGATTGAAGCTCCAAGAAAGTAGTTTACAACCTAATTACTATTTTTCAAAAATGAAAAAATCAAATTAATATCCACAGACTTGTGCTGTTTTTTTTTTCTCTCTATTGGGTTGAAAACATCAATAGCGGGTTCACAACAGGATTTCTTTAATGCATCTGAAAAGGGCCTCGGTGCAGCCGATCCCTGTGACGTCTGGCTCTGATTGGTGCATTCATGGAGTTGAAAGAGCAGCTAACAAGCTCCGTGAGACCTAGCCTTTCTTTTACGGTCTGTCAAACCTACCGTATAAGCCCCATATCCTGTAATTATTCACTGCGTCATGCCTCAATTGCGGGTTACTGGAAAAGGGCTGAAGAGGATTTCAATTGCATGGTTTAGAATTGTGTTATGGATCACCTGTGCATAAGTGTCGGTGCCTTTTCATAAACAGCCTTAGAAATATACCATATGAGCTTAATTAACCTCCATTATCCTGCTACATTTTGCGGTTACAGCTAAATGCCTCACAGTAGTTACACTTTTACACATTATCAAACCAGGCTCCACCAAAATGATTTTGCTTTCATTTATTACATTTTTAAATTGAAATTATCTCTGTATTCTTTGGGCCAACACAGCAACAGGACAACCTCACAGAAATCCACAGAAGCATTTCTTTATTTTTATTTTTTGGTTTCTCCAATATTAAACATCTTAAAGGGGACATATCAAGCGTAATTGAATGTGTTGAGCTTGTAGTGTTGTTTATCTCAAAAACATACCTGAACTTTTGTGTTTCGAGTGCTTCTGGTCTCTTTGGTCCTTTCTTCCACTGCAGAAGCGCTCCGATCTGGGTACAAAGGTGAACACAAAACTGTGCTTCACATTATCAAAGGCAGTGGTTCCCAACCTTTTTCATCTTAGGAACCATGTACCAGACTTTGTCCCCCCCGTTTCACCAGAACATGCTAATTACAATTGCTAAAAAGCCTTTTTACGACATGAAGGTGAAAAGTGAAAAGCACATGGAAGGGGGTAGCAGCCCACAGTATGGGGACCCCTGTCCTAAATCATCCCCCGACCCATTCTGAGAAGTGTGGTCATCCTGGTGTTTTCACCTTATACTATGTGTCATTCCCACTGCTGCCTGCAGAGGGCAGACTGTGCTTTTTTTTTAATCCTTAGTGTCTATTCCATATAGAAATGATTTAAAAGTATAAAATGTAAACTATCAGAGCAGCTGTTACCTAAATAAGGTTAAGCCCCTGTATTGCATTAAATTCCACCTTTAAAGGCCCTATACCTGATTTCTTTGATCTCTTTTCTTTGTCTACAACCAAGAAAGAGGGAGCAGAATTTTAAATAGGTGCGTCCAAACTCATTCCCAACATTCCTAATCCATTTCTAGCTAGGGCTGGGCAATATGGCCAAACATTCTTATCACAATTTTCTTTAGTTTAAATCACGATTTAAATTTTTATCACAATTCATGTGTATAATGTATTTTAAAGGCGACTAAAGCCATCTGCTTCTTCTTAGGTTTAGACCTGGTGTTGTACTCGTTTAGTCTGTAAGTTAAGTTAAGACCTGTTTTAGTCAGTTTTTGTCCTGGTTCAAACCTGGTTCAGTCTGTGAAATTGTCCAGGTTTAGACCCGATTTAGACCCAGTTTTCTCTTGGGTTATTTCTGATTGAGTCCTTGGGTTTAGTCCTGGTTTGGTCCTGTTTTAGTCCAGGGTAATCATCATTTCTTTCTGTCCCTGGTTTAGTCCTTGGTTTTGGTCCTGGTTTAGACCTTGATTTCAGTCTCTGCTTTAGTCCAGTTTACTTCTTGATCCAGATTCAGTCCGTGATATTGTCTGATTTTAGACCTGGTTTAGCCCTAGTTTTATCCTGGTTTGTTCTGGTTTATTCCTGACAGTAGAAGCAGTGAGTGGACAAAAGTGTCAGTATTTGAGCTCAGAGCTGCATTAAACATAAAAACCACTGAATCACGATATGACGATGTTCCCAAAAAAAGCAGATCGTCATGGAGACCAGATCACGATTCAATGTTTATCATCATATCGCCCAGCCCTATTTCTAACTTCCCAGTTCTTCACAGGGATGAGCTACTTTCAGGGTCACTCTCACAGTAATGCTAACAAAATTTCACTGCCTACTGTATTTTCAATATACTGAAGAAAAGAAATCTGAACTAGGACGAGTAGTTTGTGTGTACCAGACCCAATGTCGACAATACAGTTGACAGCTACCAAAAACATCCTGATCTGATTTGCTATGCTTGGGGACGAACGATAAATAATGAATAATACATGAACATGCAACATATTCTGAAACATAACAGAATTAACAGCATTCCCTGTCTTAGCTCTGCCAAGTTATTGTTTTGGATATATTTATCTTCCCATGGACCACCTGTACATGTCTGTTTGCTCTGGGAACACGATTATCCTTTCTCCACACAGTAGGATTCGGACGTGAATGTGCCGAGTCCTGCAGCGTGCCGTTTCAAAGGTAATGGGGATTTCTTGCCTTACATGAACATTTTGACAACATGGGGCCGCGGGACAAAAGTTCAACAAGAGTGGCAAACACGACCGGTAATACAAGTGTGGAAAACCATTTTACGTGCATTGTAGTCATCCTTTCACACCGGGTTTTAGGTTTTTTTTTTTTTTTTAGATTTTGGGTCAGTTTGCTCTTAAAATATACAACTAAGTGGCCTAATCTTTACTACAAGTACAGTATGTACAGCACTGATTCAACATTTCTCAATAGCACAGTATAGGAAATTGTAAATTCAATGACTATTTCTCAAAATTGATCTGCACTTAGGTAGCACCTCCAGACTCCAAACTTTCCATTCTTGTACTTTCTAATCTGATTTATTGCGTTATGTAGCCTACAAAACTAGCGGAATTAGATTTTTTACAGATTTGTTTTCACTAATAACTAGTTTAGTGCTAAGCTAAACAAGATATCCAAATTCCCAACAATGTTTGTAGCTAATATATTAACGAAATCAATCCATAGAAAACAAAAGGAAGCCGAGGCACTCTGAATATGCAAGCAAATACATCAAAAAAACATGGATATAATCATTAAACTCTTGCACTAAAATGAAAGGGTACAGATAAAATACTTTCAGTGACATATGCACAACTAAAAATAACTGTTTTCAGATTTTAGCTGCATAAAACTGAAACACAGCCTCGCCATGTTTAGTCCTGACTCTGGGACCAGCAGGAGACCACTCCCTGAGGTTCTTAGAGCCCGAGATGGTTCATGCTAGTATACAGCTGTAACATGTCAGAGATGTACTTTGGTGCTAGACCATGAATAGACTTGTAAACAGGGAGATCTGTTTTAAAGTGGACAGGAAGCCAGTGCAGAGACCTGAGCACTGGACTAATAAGGTTGTATCTTCTGGCTGTAGTCAGGACTCGAGCAGCACCGTTCTAAATGTTCTGTACCTGTCTTACAGATCATTTAAAGAGCAACTAAACACCAAACTAACTTTTTTTTTGCTGATAAACTGTGTAAATGGTTGTATAATAGTATTATCTACATGTTCCAGTTAATATTTTGTGTAATATATGTTAGTGCAAACCTACTCAAAAGTGTCCGTTTATGCCTTAAACCCATTAGCTAATGCCCCCTAGAGGTTGAACTCGTCAACTGTATCTAATCCATTTGAATTTCACCGTAAGCTGAGGAGGTAGAAGTCGTGCTGTCGGTAGAAGTCTACGTCATCAGCTCTGCCACGCCTCATCATCCTCTAACGCTGTGGTATCACTGTGGCTCCTCCCCCGTAGCCAGTTGGAGTTGGATTAGTGAGCACGCCTCTTTCACTGCAATTTTTTGATGTGGGTGGAGTAAGGCTCTGGCACGCCCGTTTAGGCCCTCTTTAAAGAGGCCAGTGAGCAGCCGTTACAGTAGTCTAACCTGATGGAGACAAATGCATGGACTAATCTCTCTTTGAGTGTCCTTGGGCAAGACACTTCACTCAATGCCTATGTGTGAGTGGTTGGTGGTGGTCGGAGGGACCGTTGGCGCAGATGTGAGCAGCCTCACTTCTGTTAGTCAACCCCAGGGGAAATTGTGGCTAAAAATGTAGCTGACCATCATCAGCCTGGAGGGAATGAGCCCCCCTCCCTTTCATGTGTGAAGCGCTTTGGGTGTGAGTGTCATATGAAAAGTGCTATACAAATAAGATTCCCTTTCCCCTTTCTCTAAATCTGGTTTAGACACTATTTGATCTTGGCAATGTTTTTCAGATGGCAAAAAGCTGCTGATGTTAGTGTTTAAATCCAGTGGTTCCCAACCTGGGGGGCGGGCCCCCCCTGGGGGGGTGCCTGGAACTGCAGGGGGGCCCCAGAGCTTTGTCTGGTCAGAGGGTAAGGCCATAAGAGATACTATTTCAGTAAATTAAATACAAAAACATGACTAAGAAAGGACTGCATGTGCAGAAAACACTTGGTTTGAAATAATTCCTATTTGGACACATTTTTTACATTGTAATGTATTCAGGAAGCCTGCAGTTTTGGAATGGGGGGCCCCGCCTGTTTCCAGCCTGAACAGGGGGGGCTTCTAGGAGAAAAGGTTGGGAACCACTGTTTTAATCTGGTTATTTAAGTTCTGGTCTGATTTGTAACCTATTTTATTAGGTTTTAGAGAAAGAGACTCAAGGTGCTGAAAACACTTTTTCCTTGTTTTTGTGGCCAACGATCATAATATCAGTTTAGCTGGCCAAGGTTGGTTTGTGTCCACACACTGGTCTGTTCCCCTGAGCGAAAGGAGAGGGAGATACACTAAATGGAAACAACCTAGCTCCCTCCCCTTGAGTGGATCACTCTTAAACTGGCTGCTGGGGAATAAACTACTCACCTAGTTTGGGATTTTTGCGTATTTCTGGTGGTTTGTAAAAATCGCGCTTGATTATTGAGAATCGAGTTTGCCATTCATTATCATCCTTCTCCATTGTATGATCTTTTTTTTAATGATGAAAGCGACGCGTTACGGTTTGGAAAAAAGTACCAAATGTGATTATTGCATTGTTATGATGCGTGATTAAAATGGTAATTGTGGTTTTGATAGACGCGGTGCAGCATTTTCAGATTATTTGAAGAAAGTGTTCAAATGAAAAGACTCTACAAAGACTTTACAACTGAAGATGACTTTTTTTTTTTTCTTTACTTTGATTGCTTTCTGGCGTGTGCTCTATTCTTGACACGTGGGGGCAGAGGGGTGTGGGTTGGATTCCCAGAGTGCCTCGTCAATGTCAAGGCCACAATGTGAAATATTGGCTTGAGCGTTTTCTCTGATGATTTTAAAATCGGTTAATGCCAACCCACGTCACACCGTGCCAATCCAGCCCCAACTGACAGCTTTTCACTGAATTATAATAGGCAGACACTGTGATTACTTAGTTTGATGAGAAAGTGCCGGTGGTAAGTAACAATTATAGCTTTTTGTCAGTAATGTGGCAATTTTAGGAAGAAATGTCGAAAAAGCTGCAATTTGTACGTTCAGGAACTGGGATTCTCGACTGTTCAAATTGTTGACCCATCAGCCTTTGTTTCAGCCTGGCATACAGTACGTTTTCTTTCATTTAAAGTTTTTTTTTTTATCAGACAATAAGGCACTATTAATACCGGATAGACCCAGGTTTAAAATGTATGGTTTTAGTTTGTTGATATATATTATTTGCACTATATACTATTTGGGATCTTGTACAGTTTTTTGGATATGGTAGTCAGGTGAAAATGTATATGTTCAAAGAGTAAACTGGACCAAAACCTGAAATTTTTAAACAAAAGTGTTGCTGTAATTTCCATAAGAAGGTTTGTTGATTCAAGTGTCAATCAAAAGACTCCGTATCAAAATTTACCACTGCAGTGTCTCGCCTTGATGGTCCATGTGTGCTCTGTCAGACCTGATTGACAGCTTTGCAGCATTTATTTACACTTTCTATGTTTGTTCCACTCTCTGGTCCATTTGCATAAAAAAAATCAAATGATTTGAAACGGAGTGAGTTGGAATCGGGCCGAGACCCACGTTCATAGCCGGACCAGGATTCGGTTCTTTGCCCCAGAGCACAGTTTGTTTGCTTCTTCAAAACAGCTCAATCAAACGGAACTATCCGAACCAGATGGGCCAAGAACCGGGTCAAGAGGGGTTTGTGAATGATTTTATAATGCATGGATGCAGGGCCATCTTAATGTCCCCATAGGCCCCGGGGCTTACCCAGGACGGTAGACCCCCTCAGCACCAACCCTAACCCTAAATCCCACAAAATGGAGCTGCCTTTTCTCATTTTGCACCTTACTCTTCTGTGCACCGCTTTCAAACTTTTTCTTCCCCAACATCTGTCCCGCTGTACGAGTCGCCATCCAGAACTATTAGAAGTGAATAGACCTAAACTTACAAGAAGAAGACATTACATAACAAATATGGTATATGTACAGTATAATATGGAATTCAATGACATCTTACCTCTGGGCCTACTACAGAAATCTGATAGGATCAGGCATAACAAAGGTGGTATGGCCATAATACAGTGTCAGTGCCCTCTGCTGGACAGGTATGGAATTCCTTCCTTAAAAAAAAAAAAAAAAAAAAAAAAAATTTGGCTTCCCCTAATGGCTGAATTGAGCCTTTTTCTTATTTCTTCAAAATGTCATAACTATTGACAGGAATGGGCTGGAAACTTACTTTTTCAGTGGCCACATAAACTATATTGTTGATGTAAAAAGTATGATTTATTGATAGACTCATTAATCATTCCATATTTAATGACTATCTGTACATCTTATTTCACTTTACGCTGGGTCTATTGTTACTTTGTCCTTTATGTTGAGCATAAGATCTGATGTATAAACGTCCTGACATGAGGAGCACTTTACTGTTTGCGTCAGAGTGAATCTTATCACGGTGTCTCTGTGCTTCGTGACGGTAAAAGACTCTCCACGACTCTGCCCCCCGTGTTTCCCCGCACACTCCTCCATCACACCTGCAGTCGACGCAAGACGGCCCAGCACATGCACATTCCTACATTCCCATAAATGCTTTTCGATTGGACGCCAGTGTGACATCGATCGGGGGAAAGCTCGATGCTGTTTACTCAGGATTGTGAAGTGCTCCTGTGCCGCCTTACACTGCAGGGTAAATTGAGTTAGCGAGTTGTGCTAAAATGCTTTTGGAATGTTGAAACACAGCTGTACGGACGCGAAGACCTCAGCTGCACTATGCCTCATTATCTGTAATAGATTCTGAGAGCGAGAAGCATTCGGTATCTCAGTATTTATTAATGTTAGAGGTCTCCAACGTTGACAGATGGTTTGTTTTGACAATATTACTTTTTGCACTGAGGATGGAAAGTTCCCGTGCGTCGGCTTATTTTCTGACCCGCCCCAAACAGACCCAATGGAAATCAAGCCCGACCCTAAAAACTGGGTCTCAATTTTCCGACCCGACCCAACCCAAACACATTAGAAGTCACTGCTGAATGTCAATCAAACTGGGGTGTGCCACGTGAACGCGAATAGCTCTTTTGTTTACATCTAATGAGCTGCTGAAACACATTTGAAATATGGACTTATCAGGAAGCAACGAGCAGAAACTGTCACACGACTTCACTTTCGCTGCGTCATGGACAACTATTTGTGTCAGACTGAACAGGAGTTTGGAGCAAATGTGGTCCATGTAGCAGCAACAGCAGCTTACCTTATGATGAGTGAAGCTGCTCTTTTTCTCTCAGTCTCTCTTCAGGTCAGTAACATGCTCTCATCCTGATAGAGCTGTATCTGCGCCATCATTTAGCCTACATCAACTAGTCCCAACAGCCTATAGCGTGTGAACTTGTTTGGCGCATTGGTCATTGTGCATGCATTTGGTGCATGCCGGTATATTTTAGACCAGGTATCTCCAGGTAACCAGTAGCTCATGAGCTATAACTCGCCAGACTTTTGAAGTAGCTCGCCAAAGGATTTCTACATTTCTACATAGATTTGATAAGTCAAATTTAGGAGCATCGGAGGACTCCGATATAAGTTGGACCCAATCTATGACAACATACTGAGACAGAAACAGATTGACAAGAACAACCTTAGAGTGCAACCACCCCCACTGTCATGCTAATGAGCCTGGACTACTGGGCGCAGCAGGGCCATAGGGAAGTGTCAACAGCCTTAGAACTTAGACCAGGGTGAGACAATACAGAGGTAGCGAGCCATATTAGAGGTTACTCCTTCTGGTTTACTCTTAAGAGACCCACCCGCGTGCTCACGTCGTTATTAAGCTGATGATCTTTGGACTAAGATCGAAACGTCCTACACTTCAACTACAGAGTACAGATGAAGACTGACGAAATTTTGCCTACGATGGACAACTCCTGTATGACTGAGAACCTACACAAACATTTTTTTTCTGTTCTGAACAAAACATCACCAAACATTTAGGTGAATATAGCAAAAAAGTTGAATTATCATCTTGGCATTCCTCTAGATCTACTTCTACTGCATGTTTATCTGAAGCATAAGTAGCCATTTTTGTTACACAAAAGTAGCTCACAGGTCAAAAAACGTTGGAGACCCCTGTTTTAGACCATTTAGACCCGGTTTAGTCTTGATTTGACCTTGGCCTGGTGATACCTGGGAGGTCAAATATTCCATGACGTATGAGGTAGTACTTGAAGGTCATATTTTTATATGGTGCCACTTGCTGCAAAAACAGTTTGAGAAACACTATACACAAAAAATCCTACCCCTTTCACCTTTCACATTGACAGTACACTGCTTTTCAATCCAGAAGACCGGTGTTACATCACTCTGTGCTTTGAAAGAAATAATTTAATCGAAGCATAACACATATTTCTTTACCTGTCACTCACTGTTTTTCCTTTGAGATGGACATGAATTCAGATGCATTAGATAAACATGCCAAGAGTGGTAATTTAGCATATGATGGAGATGTCAGGAGTGCCTTTGGATTTCATTATTGCTTTCGCTGTCATGGCCACGTGGAGCGAGATCACAAGCAGCCGCCGCGCTGGGAAATTATTCATGGCATGACGAGTGTGGATGGAGATGCACAAGGCAATCACAATATGGTCATGAATATAGGCTGATGCTGACGGCACGCTTCGGAAATGGGGCACTACAGTCACCGGGGAACGAATCCACATTGTTTTTGCAAATAGAGGCTATAATGAAATCTTCAATCAAAACGAAACGCTCAAATTGATTGCAGCTGCATCTCCGAGGAAGCAAAGAACAGAAGCGCCAGCATTGTTTTTTTTTTTCCAAAAGCACCAATAATTGTATGGGTCGACTCATAATTTCGGCTGCTACAGTTGAAGAGTAAGTCGGACCGTAAACATACAGTGTTGAAAGAAATCGGTCACATAACAATTGACTTTTTGCACAGTACAGCCAGTTATTTTTCTCGTTAAAATGTATTTCACTTTTAGTAGAAAGTGCGTGTGTGTATGGAAATCCAGGCCCACAATTGCGTAAAAATGGTCAAAATAGCCTATGGTTTTGGAGAGTCTATGGATAGAGCCAGGTTTAAATGTGTGGTTTTATTTTGTTGATATATTAGTAACAAAGGTTTGTTCAGAAGGGATTTTGGATATCTTGGTATTTGTGAATAAATCACTCAAAGGCACATTTCACCTTGTTTTTTAGGGTTCAAAACTACATAAGTCAGGCTAGGAGTGAAATATTGAAAAATCCCTCAGAACAAACCTTCAGAAATATTGTTTAGCACAAGACTGGACAGTTCGGAGTCTGTAGAAGCTACTAAAATGGAGAAGTCGCCGCAATGTGAGAAATATGCATTTCTCACATAGACCCTTTCATTGTTTGTAAATATTTGGGGCTTAGCTGGAGGCGGAAAGCTAGATTCATATGTATTTCCATTGTAGCTCTTGTCATAGTAACGATAAACAAATGTCTAACTGTTGTTGTAAATATAAGATAAAACCTTATTTTATCGTCTCAAATGTCATTCCTCTTGTTCTTGCACCTTGAGCCACAACAGGACCACATTTTTTACTTGTAATCATTAGATTTAGTTTAATCTTATTTCTCTTGCTCACTTCCTGCCTCCAACTGATGTCACTGATGATGTAAGCAGCGAAAGGGTCTATTGCAGTTCCCCATATAGTTCTATGGAAACAATGCTGAGTCATTGCAACGATTGCGCTCCTTATTGCAAACATTACATCATTTATTTGTTTAAAGGTGATCTCAAATTGGCCCAAAACCTGAAAATTTACTAAATTGAGTTTTCCCCTTTGAGAGACACACCAGGCAAAACTAATTCCATTTCAATTTGCAGGTTTCAGACCAGTTTGCTCTTGTAACAAACCATATAAGCTTTAATCTGGAAAGTAATAAGTCTGGCTGAGCGCCGTTAAACCAGTATGGTATCGCAAAATGTTTCTATACTAATGGTATCGGGGGGTACATTTAGTATTTCATTTGTAGTATTTAGTATAGGTATCAGGAAAAGTATTCAGATACCGGCAAGTATCGTAGGTATTTCTTTTTTTTACAGGTTTTCCAAGGGTTTCTAACTTTCTAACAGGTTTTCCAGGTTTTCTGACTTCAAGGGCCATTTTCTCATCTGCACTTAAAGTAGCACCTACAGACTCCACATTATCCAGTCTTGTACTTAACAATATTTCAAGGTTTCATCATTCATTCATTCCTTGCTGGATTTATTGACGTTGTTAAGCAAGGAGTGCGATGGACGTAGCCATTGGACTCATCCGTCCATAGGCGTGGATCCCTCCCCAAAATGGTTCTCCTCGAGGTTTCCAAATTTTCTCCCATGTGGTTTTAAGGGTTGTTCCTCGCCGCGGAGGAGGGTCTAAGGATGTGGATAGATACTCTAAGCTTGTTTTGTCCGATTTACTTATTTACGGGACATTACATCTGGTTGTGACATTTCATTCGTGTGTGACTCATTTTGATCATTCTTGATGCCTGATATTGATTTGTTTTTGTCCATACCGAGCTTTCAGATGACTTTTGTTGTGAGATTGGGTGTTACAAAAATAAAATAAATAGATTGATAAGATAGCAGCCTATTGGAAACAAGTTTCTCAATCCCATAATCAATGTCTAGCAGGCCCCACAGCGGCCACAGTTTATGGATATTCAGGGTTTTTAGTGCGCTAGAGATCAATTAATACAATTTTAGGTAAATCTGGCAACACATTTTATTTAATACAGATTTTTGCTTCCATTTTAATATTTTCGTAGAATCCGAGCGGGTGAGTGTTGAGCCTATGAGCCACCTTCTTTATATAACACAGTGGACAGTCCCCACACGTGCTGACAAGTGTTGAGTGTCCTGCCCTCTGCGTCTTCAGCCGGCTCCAGGACAACACCGCAGGTACTTCTAACGTATCCGCGGGACCTTCTCTGGATCTGACGAGGCGCTAATTGGCTCTCCAGCAAATATGGCCGCTGCACTGTTTGGAATTTGGATGAAGGTCATTGTGAGCGTAATTCCTCTGGTCTTTTCTTTTTACGGACCTGTGTGTTAACGCACTGGTGTGGCGCGAGGTGGCGTTTCCAGACAGTCGAGTGCAGAGTGCTGCTCCTTTGGTTATACCCGGGGAAATGGGGACGGATTGAAACGGAAAACATCTTTTCTGTTTGCATAATGTTGCCATATTGTTTTTGTTTTTCAAGGCTTTTTCTTTTTTGCTGAAAGTAGAAGTGAAAATGAATGTTTTTTTTGTTTTTTTTTAAGTAAACCATCTAGCTCCCCCTCTTCTCCTGCCCCTCCTCGTGCACACACTCACACTGGCTGGACAGTTGCACTACAATTCACTTTATATTATAAAATATAAATATAGCATTGTTATTGATCACTAAGAACGTAGAAGTCTTCCGTCGTGATGAATGAATGAGCCTCAGTCAGTGGGGACTCTGCACTCCCAAAGTTCAGAGCATCTTTTGGACAGTCCAGCTTCTCCTTTAAGGGGGTTAAACTGTGGTACTCTCTCCCCCACTGGACTTAAAATGCAGACTAACATTAACATCTTCAGCAGAGAGCTCAGACAGTGGTTAAGATCGAGACAGAGTTGTTCTCATGTGTAAATTGTGCCTTTTTTGATCTTGTATGAAATGTATTTTTGTAATTTAAAAGCCCCCTGTGGACTAGTGTTGAAAAGTAGGACATGTTATATAACACTTAAAACGATGCATCTGGTTAGTCCAATGTTATTATGTCCATATTAAATAAATGAATAAATAAAAATGACCACTATTGCCAAAACTTTTGTGTAGGTTCTCAATCACACATGTGTTAACCATCATAAACAAAGGCTTCCTATTTCATCATCTGAGTAAACTGAACGTTTCGCTCCATATCGCAGGAGTTTTGTCAACAGACTGAGGATGGAGTCGACCAGATGGGCCTATAATTATCAACTAGTGGGAGGAGCTACCTGTATTGTCTACCCCTCTCTGTACCGTTCAATTTTCCTCAAGACTACTTTTAAAACTTTGTTTTTCCATTTAACCTAAAATCTACTCTATCTGATCTAAAGGGAAAGGGAATCTTATTTGTATAGCGCTTTTCATATGACACAATTCACACCCAAAGCTCTTCATACATGAAAGGGAGGGGGGCTCATTCACTCCATGCTGATGGGGGTAAGCTACATTTGTGGCCACAGTTTCCCCTGGGGCAGACTGACAGAAGTGAGGCTGCTCACATCTGCGCCAACGGTCCCTCTGACCACGTGTCTTGCCCAAGGACACAACTCCCCAGAGAAACAACTTGTGCTGTTGGTTTCAGGAATGAAAACAATTAAAAAATACTAATAATAATAAAAAACATATATATATATTTTTTGTTTTTCATTAAAAAAAAAAGTCTCAGTGAACTAAAAAGACAATAAAATCACATTCAAAATTGCCAAAATTTCTGTCTTAAATTTTTTGCTAAATCATGGATAGAGGCAGGTTCAAAATTTCAGATGGGATTTTGGATATAGTATTTGAATAAGCAATTATCAGTGAATAAATCAGTAAAAAAAAAATCTATTTAGCCTTTTTGGAGGGTTCAAAACTGTACAAATAAGGCTAGGAATTATATATTGGAAAAATGGGTAGGGAACTTATGGCTCGGGAGCCAGATGTGCTCTTTTGAGGACTGCATGTGGCTCTCAGATAAATCTCCTGAAGACGACCACGTTGTGTGTAACAATCCAGCTGCAGATCCAGAGCAGTGTGTATTATGGTCCAAATGCATAAAATCCCATGTTGGTCATAAGTTACCATTTTTCTCCACGTGTGCAGTGTCCAATCAATCAATATGTAAAAACAAAGTTTTCCAGGAACAGTCCAAATACCAAAGGCTGCTCTGTAGGATTTTGCGCAAATTTTGTTGCAAGAGTGTAATGAAAACCTAATTTTGTGAAGAGGCTATAAAGTTCTGTAACCTTTGGCCATGCTTGTGTTGTGGACTTTTGCGTCTGGCATCTTTCACAAACAAAACTCCCATATTTGTATTAGAGTCTTGTCGGAGGTATTCCATGCGTCATGTGCTCCAACAACCTCAATATTTATGAATAGACAATGCGTGGGAAACACAGCGGGGCGTGCCCATGTTGGAGTGATTTCACGAAATCCCCATCTTAAAGGGTGACTTTGCTCTATCTTCTACTTTGACATTAAAACCAAGATGTTAAGGGAGAAAACCAGCCAAAAATCTCCAAATTGACCACTCGG
Source organism: Lesueurigobius sanzi (assembly GCA_900303255.1). Taxonomy (NCBI): domain Eukaryota; kingdom Metazoa; phylum Chordata; class Actinopteri; order Gobiiformes; family Gobiidae; genus Lesueurigobius; species Lesueurigobius sanzi. The sequence continues at coordinate 4,947 of OMNZ01105737.1, read as the reverse complement.
TGAAAAACTCCTGCCATGCCTCGCCTTAAGAGCATGAAATAAAATCACTGGGATTGTTTTCTCCTCAATCGACAATCTCCCTGCCTCTCTCAGCCAGCAAAAAAACGAACTCCGTATCTGATGCCTGGCGCTTAGGACCTATATCTTAACCCGTGTGCTTGATGGCTTTATTCTGCTCTTATCTCGGCTACAAGGAGGAGATTTAGTGCGGGCTGGGGGCACTTTCTCCCCGTCGCCTGAGCCCCAGAGGCCGCGGTGCTGAGAAATATATAGACCCTCCCCCCCATCGATGATGTCTTTGAGAGATTTCCACGAAGATGGGCATTAATAACACGCCGCGCTCGCTGACGCCCGACGGGTTATTTATAGCCGCGCCGGAGCATTTGCAACACAAGGTGGCAGGGACAAATTGTGGCGAGAATTGGCCCACACGGACAGCGCATGAGTGGAATGAATGGCTCTATTTGCCCCACATTGATTTTCTTTATTCTTTTTTACTTTTACTATACGAGGTGCGAGGCGGGCTCCGGTTTCGCCGATTACTGGAAAGTGGAAAATGGCGGTGTCTATACAATATGATGTTCCAATAAAATCACAGTGCTGTCGCGTTAAGGTGTGAGGGCTATTTATGAATACTGTAACAGGAAAAGTCAGGGAGGACGCCGAGTTGAATCGATAGGTCTGCTATTGCTGACAGTGTAACGCAGCAGACTTGCTATGATGTGTTTTCAACATGTGTATGCATAAAAATATTGATCAGCTTTGATTCTGAAGATAATTGAAATACATATACTGTTTATATAATCCTTTATTTATACAGGTTTGTCCCTTGAGACCTGAAAAATATATAACTTAAGGCTAGACACATCAGGTGAGAACATGCTGTACATTTTTTTTCCAGCAGTCGTGATTTTTTTCTTGTTTTGTTCCTTTACATCTTTTAATGTCAAAGTAAAAATTAAACTTTAACTCACCCTTTACAATTGAAGAGAAAAACAAAGAACCAAGGCACTCCTCCCACAACATTAATCCTCAATTTACGTTTTCAAAAAAGCCTTTATTTTACTGGGCTGACGCATATTTTAAAACATGTTGCTGGTTTCTTCCATGAGTATCTCCAACAAAGCCTTTCTCAAGAAGTAAGGTCCAGCAACTACTTCTCCTTTATAGAGCTTTGGAACTGGCACCTGACTGAAGTTATTTGTCCATCTAGCTTCACTTAGTTCTACAGTTTGTTGTTTGGACCGGTAAGATGGCGCCTCAACCACGTACACATCAATACAATCTGCTGGCCACGCCCCATTACATGACATCACATTCCAAAGCTCCATTTGTAGAAGAGTGATTGGAAACCAGGACACCTGGTGTGATTACGAACTCACAATTAACCTGAGGGAGTGCCCGCACAATTGAGTGAGGACACACCCTCACAGTTAGGTGACATCATCCAAGAGAGAAAAAAAGAAAACTGAGAAATAAGAATAATAAACACTGCTATAGAAAAGGACTGAAGTCATTTTCCTCATTTAATCCAGGGTGTACAGCAGCCTTCAGATTATAGATATGCCAAGTTTCCCTCTATAGTAATACTTTCTCTTTTCTGCTATTCTTCTGGATGTGCTCCAAACCCTCCACCCTAAGACCATCAGGGCCATGATTCTGAAAAGAATTGTGGTACTGACTTCCCAAGCACTTTGTTTCTAGTTTTTCACACCCTTTACAATGTTTATTTCATGACGTTTTGCCTTGAAGGTTTGCTTAGAGGGAGTTTTCCATATCTAATTCCAAGCCTGATTAATTGGATTTGAACCCCTAAAAACAAGGCAAAACTTGAATCTAAACTTTTTTTAGATAACCGGAGTCCCCTCTGAGCAAATCTTTGTTATTAATATATCAACAAAACCACACATTTCTTCCTGGCTCTCTCTAATAAAACAGTCCTTATTCGCCTGCAGTGTCTTGCCTTAAACTATGAGTTGGTGAATCAAAGGTAATGTTTGTGGCGCTTTTTGTGATTTAAAAAGACACTACTACAATTGAACTTGTGTTCGCCTTAAGCTAGACATGAGCCCACAAGCACAAGTTTCACAAGATGTGAACATACCATTCCTTCATAGGCAAAGATTCTTCAGTCTTCATCTGTACTTTCATCTGTAGTTGAAGCGTCAGACGTTTTGATCTTAGTCCAAAGATCGTCCACAGTGAAATTTGCGTCCTCAGCACCACAAAAGCACCACACTGTAATCATTATTAATTCACTCCACACTTGGCGGCTATTTTTATAGCCACATCTGCCCTGGGGCAGACTGACCATTTACCACGTTGTTAAAAGGTGCTGTTTATTGTCTGATCTCTTGTTATTTCAGTGCACTCTGCTGGACAAGTGTGGAATTACTTTTTTTTTTTTTTTTGGCTGCCACTTAGCGACTGAAGTGAGCGTTGTGGTTATACAGTTGTGGCCAAAAGTTTACACCCTTTTCATCTTTTGGCCTTTTTTCATAGACTATGAATGATGAACACAAAAACATTATTTTCCACTCATGGTTAGTGGTTGTGTGAAGCCATTTATTAATAATTATAATAATTATGCATTGGTTTTATACAGCGCTTTTCTGGACACTCAAAGACGCTTTACATGGCATTATTCATTCACTCCAGACTCAGTGGTGGTGAGCTACTATTGCAGCTACAGCTGCCCAGGGGCAGACTGACAGAAGTGAGGCTGCCAATTTGTGCCTTCGGCCCTTCCAACCACCACCACACATTCACTCTCTCACTACATTCACACAGGCAAGGTCCCAAGGACACAACGACAGCCGGGATTCGAACTCCCGACTCACTTCAGCTGAAATACAGGACTCTCTGACAAAATTGGAATGATGTTTGTTTCAAGATGCACAATATGTAAACAACAGTGAACAAACAGGTTTTTTGACAATAAATGGCTTAATAAAAATAAAAAATGGCTTCATGCAACCACTAACCATGAGTGAAATAAAGGTTGTTGTGTTCTCATTCATATTCTATGAAATGCATGAGTTTACATCCCCTGACCCCTCTGCCAGGGGATGTAAACTTATGAGCACAACTGTATATTTAAAGATTCATAACTCCTCACAGGGATGGTCTACAAACTTAGACAAGAAACAGGTCTGTGCTTTGTTCCTGTGGGAGACGCTACATGAAGCAGAGAACCTTGATTAAATATAAATATATTAAATAATGTAAACATGACTTTGTCGACTACATTTCCAAACTATTTGTGTCGACTAAAACTGAATAGAATTATTTGATTAAATCTGGTCTACAACTAAATTACATTTGTTGTCAAAACACTAAGACAAAGCAAATTAAAATATGTTTGTGTATGTGTCAAAATCAACATTTAGCATTTTTAAACTCATTAAGCTTCTCTTTCAAAATCAAAATTGATAAAATCCCTATTAGGAAAGTCAATTCAACATGTTTTCTTGGCGTTATAGTGGATGAAGCATTATCCTGGAAACCCCACCTTAGTTTTACAAGTACAAAAATAGCCAAAGCTGTGAGTTTGTGAGAAACCCTTGATTAATATCAATGTTGCAACAATGTATATTATGCAATGATATATCCATACATTAACTACTGTAATATTGTTTTTGCACCACCCACAAAACTAAACTTGAGCCTATTTTTCGTCTCCAGAAACGAGCTTTGAGAATCACATTCTGTGTTGATCGTAGACATGCACCTTTGTTTGTTCTGTAAATAATCTTTGCCTCAACATCTGAACAACATTTTTTTCTTTAACAATGAATCACATGGGTATTAAACTCGGAGCAGCATCTCATCAGGGCTCCCTTTGTGCGGACCACTCACTCACAGCTAAGTGTTCTGTGCAGAGGACCCAAAATATGGAATAAACTCCCAACCCACCTCACAGAGCTCTCAATATCTCAATTTAAAAAAGCTTTGAAAAGATTGCTTCTGAGTCACAGTAACTTCCCTCTAACTTTTGTTTGCCTGTTTTTTGTGTAACATGTCTGTGCAAAACTGAAATTGAAGTGTTTAAGTGCATGTTTTTAAGTTACTGTATGTTTGTATAGACCCTTTCGCTGCTTACATCATCAGTGACATCAGCTGGAGGCAGGAAGTGAGCAAGAGAAATCAGATTAAACTAAAACTAGTTATTATAAGTGTAAAACCGCAACTGAAAAGTGTCGTCCTGTTGTGGCTTAAGGCGCAAGAACAAGAGGAATGACATTTGAGACGATAAAATATGGTTTTATCTGATATTTACAACAACAGTTAGACATTTGTTTATCGTTACAATGACAACAGCTATGGAAATAGATAGGGATCTACCTTCCTGCCTCAAGCTAAGCCCGAAAAGTTTACAAACCATGAAAGGGTCTTTTCATGGTTTTTTTCGGCTGGAGATTAAGCCCCTTGAGGGTTGTGGGTGGCCTCTATCACATTTGTTTAAAGTTAATTCTTTGTTTTGTGTGAACGAATAGAATAAAATAAAATAATTAAAAATATAAAAGAATCTTTCAGCTGCAAATTCCAAAAGTAAAGCTAGCCTACAATCTCAGCTCTCCAAGTTCAAATGGGGCACCGGGCGATCTATACCAAATAACTCTTGATATTCTAGACGCGGTGCATTGCTGTCTATCAATAATGCACGGTGCGCGGGTGCAGAGAGTAAACTGGTGCTCAGGGCTCGGCGGCGGTGGGCGGTGTATAGGTGGACAGTGCATACAGGGGTTTTTCGCTGTCAGGACATGCTTGTCTTTGATGCAGCCTGCAGGTGGGAGCAGGGAGGGCTTATGCAACATGCGCTTCATGTTTCTCTGATGTACAGCACTCAGAGCCTGCCTGCTTTGATAAAGGATAGAAATCTATAGGTGGAAAGTGACGGGATTTACGGCTTTTTAATGGGAGCTGGATCGTCTGGGAGATGTTCGA
>OMNZ01105734.1:0-13604 GCA_900303255.1 Lesueurigobius sanzi | reverse complement strand
AAGGCAAGGTACCTAGGCTTTGGGAAACAGCCATAGTCCTTCCAGCGTGTCCTAGGTCTTTCGTGGCAGCCTCCTCCCAGTGGGCTCCTCTCGATGTGAAGGAGGAAACTCATTTCAACCACTTGTATCCGCCATCTTGTCCTTTCGGTCATGATCCAAATCTCAATGATGAAAAGATGATGACCTTTTGGTTATGTGGATGTTGCTCTCCTCTATTATGGCACATATTTAAATTGAAATCTCCCCACTTATGAGTTTTCACGTTTTCCACCTGCAAACCAGCTTTCCGTATTTCCGATCATCCCAATGCAGTCACCCAAACATGTTTTTAAAAGCCTGATAAAAGTTTGATAGAGAGAAGTCTCCTTTAAAAGCCCATTTCCTCCCATCCTCCCCGCGCTCCGTTTGTCTTGGCCGATGATCGCGGTGAAAGATTTGTTTTTCTGTCTTGTTGGAAACGTGTCTTAATCGGAGCCGGAGGCTGCGGTGCGCATTCCTGTGGCTCGGCTTTTATTTAATCAGTTGCGTTTACGGGCGCCCCGCTGCAGCCCTCGTTGCACTCGTGACATGCTTTCCTTGTGTACTTTGGTGCGAAAGCGAGACAAGATTTCATACGTCTTTCGTTGGCGGAGTTAATTTCTCAACAGGGGAGTCACCCCGGCTCCTCTGGGCGCTCTGCTGTGAAGAGAAAGTTAGGGAACATTAGCTAAACGTGTGCGGATGGGGGATAATTGTACAGCCAAAAGAAACAGGCTTGTCTGTCAGAGAAAATACAAGAAAAACTCGGAAACACAACACTGCGCGGCCTTTGTCCGTCTACACCATGGCTGGAAGAACAATCGCAACCTCATCGAAAGTGCAGTTGCTAGTATCCTCACGGCCGGACATCCGGGAACGTAGACTCCCCCCTTCCTTGATTACAAAGGTGCAGGGGGGCAAACATCAGGCAGCAACTCATAGGAAAGCATGGGCGCAAATGCTGTAGACCAGGGGTAGGGAACCTATGGCTCGGGAGCCAGATGTGGCTCTTTTGATGACTGCATGTGGCTCTCAAATACATCTTAGCTGGCATTTCTTAACACAATAAGTAATAGGGGTTACATTTCATAATTTAAACAAAAATCAGTGTGGGCTTGTTTATGGTTCTCCTGAAGACGACCACATTGTGTGTAACAATCCAGCTGTAGATCCAGAGCAGTGCTACTATGGTCCAGACAAAAGCATAAAATCCAATATTGGTCATAATCATTCTTCTCCACGTGTGCATTGTCCAATCATCGTAAAAATCTTTTTTTACCAACATGTAAAAACATAAAGTTGTCCAGGAACAGTCCAAATACCAAAGGCTGCTCTGTGACACTTAACAAGTGCGCTGTTCACATGGGGCACATGGTTTAGTATTTTGTTTAGTATGGTGACCACAGGGGCATATTTTATCAATAAGGACTTTTGGAAAATTAGAAAGCATTACCAATTTTATTCTTAAAAACACAGAGATCCTAACTACTGCCTAATAATAAATATTTATTCTATGAGAGAGGGTGGTGACTCACCACTGGTGAGTGCTGCTAGGGTTGGGAATTGTCACAAAGTCAGGTGCTCTTCCAGGATCCATGGTCCAGGGCATCCAGGGGCCGAGGCACTACTGACTTAAAAATCCTTTATTTTACTGGGACATATCACTGACGTGTTTCGACCTGTTCTAGGTCTTCATCAGGGCTGTCTGCCCTGACCTAGAACAGGTCGAAACGTGGAATCTAAAATAAAGGCATAACAACCACAGATGGAGATGTAATGTAGTTGTGACAAACAGGAGCAACAGAGCTACAAAAGTAAGAAACATGCTCCTAATGTTGGACTAACCACTAAATGCTGTAGAATCCTCCTCACAGGTAACTAGAAATCGATTTTTCTTACATATACACGCACATTTTAAACAGTGACTGCATCAATGTCAAGATGCTAGCTACTCTAACTACGCTAATGTTAACAAAAGCGAGTCACAAACTAATTAACAGCAGTCAAATCAACACCATGTCCTTTTGCATTTACCTCATTCTAAACCTCTAGTGGACGCTTTAGAGAAAAAAAAAACGGTTTGGTCTGATTTGACAGAGCCAAAATATGTGAAAAAACTAGAATATGTTTGCGGGTAAATTCAGTTTGACCTGCCAGCGTTTTGTGTGGTTTGGTTTCGGGTTGAGTGCAGTTTGAGGATATTTGCGCCAATAATTCACTTTTGATTATTACAGTCAAGTTGCTTGCATTAGCTCATTAGCTCCCCCTTGTGTTTGCCCCTTCATGAGACTCGGCTGCGTCTAAAATGGGGACAAAATACCTCCCTCCTTATCCTTCCTCATCCTTCCTTATCCTTACTCCTCCTGTTCCTTAACCTTTGAGGACTACGCCATGGGTTCAACATTAAGGTCCCTCAGCAGTTAGGAACGGTGACTCAGCTGCATTTGCATTTGAACCTTCCTCACTCAGAGGAAACAACGGGGGAAGTTACGTCGCCAACAGCTGTTTTAAAAAGACTCATTTACCCACAATCCTGACTACAAAAATACTCCTTCTTCCACTGTCCACCACTGACTTTAAACAGATTGTCAAGTTTTTTTTTTGTTTTTTTTTTTCAATAGACAGCACTTTATAAACTTCATGCAAACATCAGAACTCCATGAAGCCAGACAGAAAACAGACGATAATAAAAATCAGTTTTACACTCACCTCTATCAAAGATATAAAATCCACTGGCACTGGACAAATATTTACCAAATCCTGTCTTTGGTTCATCATCAGAGCCGCATCAAAGCACAGGGAGCTGCTCCTCCGCATGTTATTATCGGCCATTCAGCATGTGGCTAATTTGCATATTACATTGATATTCTAACTAAAGTGCTTAGTTTAGTCCATATACTGCAGAGATCTTTACAGAGGGAGGCTGTTCTGTGGAGGCTCTGGGCATTTATTTAGTCACTTTTATAAAGTTTATCTTGTGCAGATAATTTTATTGAATTAAACACGTGTCTGTCAATCATAAACAGTGTTCGTGCAGAGATCGGTAATTTACGAAAACGCTCAAGTGTTTCCGAAAAAGAGCAAAGGATTGTGGGATATCCTCATAGCTCCTGATGCTGATTAGGGACCTCCAGAGGTTCCTATGCTAAAGGTAAGCTATCATAGGAAGCCTCACTGCTCCTTTCCTTGCTCTTTCCTCATTGAACTGGTGAATTTAGACGCTCCTTGTCATGGCGGTCGATGACGCACATCCGGGTCAACAATAAGGAGAGGACATTTCCTAGGCTTATTTCCCATTTTAGACGCAGCCTCGGTGGCTGGTGTTGCTAAGAAAAATATGTCACTTCAACGTCAGTCGGACCGTGAGGACAGTCAAAATTCCTCACTTCAGCGTTTCTCTTTTATTCATACTGATGGTGTCATGTCATATTTTTATTTTGCAGATTCTGAGAACAGCTACACTCTAAGCTGCGGTGTTCCTGTTCAAACTGGTAAGAAAGTTTTATATTTTGTATAGAGTTGTATTTGCACCTGCTCCAAATGGAACCCAATATTATATGGAACCCATATACAGTAACTGGAACCCTACCACCTGCCTGTGATCAAATCTAATCGCTACTGTTTGCAGTTGCCCTTCATGTGAATAATAAAGTCTTCTGAATCTGAAAACAGTATAATGTTTCGCAGACACCCTGGGTCCTCCTATCAAACAGAAGGCTCGCTTCAAGATCAAAGATGCCAAGTGCCACCTCAGACCACGCAACAAGGAGAAGCATCGTGAGCTGCTCAAACACACGCTACAGGGTCAGTATCTGGCTCAGATTTTATTTTAAATAAACATGTACAGAAACACTTTTTATGTATTGTTTTTTCTTTATTTTCAACACTATTGTATGATGCTCACTGAAGGCTGGTTGTTATGAAATTTAGTGATTGAGTTTCACAATGTATTTCTTTGACTTTAAGAAAGTAACTGTATTCTAAATACCCTCAAATGAAAGAGTAACTGTACCGAAATATAGTTATTTAAAATTTGTATTCTGAAATACATATATTCCATTACTACCCAACACTACCTGTATCTATCCCAGGTCAGTTTCCCTGCACAGACGACTGCCAGGTGACCTTTGTGAACCTTAAGTGCGACTCGTCAAAGAAACGGCGCCGCGGCCGAAAATCCCCCGCAAAGGAAGTATCCCACATCACGGCAGAGTTCGAGATGGAGATGAAGGAGGAGGAGGCTTCAGGTTAAACATGGTTACATTATCTGTCCAGCTCACACTCTCATACTCATACACATTCACTCTTCTATGTTTTCTTCTTCAGACTCGTGTAACATGGACTGTGTGCGTGAGCGGACCAAACTTAAGCTGCAGAGCGCCATGAGGACGCTGAGGAAATCCATAAACAAGCAACAGTTTTACATCCAGTTCTCGGGCACAGAGTATGAGGTGGCGCAGAGACCCTCCCGCGCAGCAGAGGGCGCTGAGGCCTGCAGCACAGGACAGGTGCTCCGCGACGGAAAGTGTGGTCAGTATACACGGGCTTCAAAGTTGATAAACATGAGACACGTGACTGATGTGCCGCTTGAATAATGGCAAGGATGAACCGCTGTCAAAGCTAGAAAATAGTCTGCTTAATGGCAAATCCATGTAAGCACCCTCGGACAGGTCACTTCACCATCACGTGACGCTTCTGATGAAGGCTACAGGAAGTAGTTGAAACTAGTCAAGCAGGTAAACAAACCTCCTGTCTTGCTAAAAGAAAGTTAAAACACATCAGCACGTCCAGCAAGCTGTTGAAGTTGTTTTCCATTCATTTCTTTGTCTTTTTAGGCCTGTGGTTTTTCACCAGGACATAATTTAGGCACACCACTTGAGGAATGTCGGAAAATATTCTACAAACATGGTTCACTGCTAATACTTAGATAGTATAGACAATAGACTATTTAATATCTATGAATTTGGTCGTTCAATTAATCTTCTAAAATCACATATTGTAGATAATAATAAATATAATGTCAGTGAAATTTAGTTTTAACATTACTCTAACGGATGGCAGAATGGTATAAGAGCTGTTCATATTGTTCCTAAAACATAAACATTGTTACATTATTTCATTTGAGTCAGTGAATTAGGGTAATAAAAACAAACATGGAATAAATGAAGATTAATGATTTAGTTTATAAATCAGTTTATAGATGGTTTAATTAATTTAACAAATAAAAAAAAATAATCAGAGTGAGATATCTGTGCTTTCAAGAGTCACAGAGTGAGTGATCGTTTCTATAGAGGATCTTTGACGTCACTGACCGAGCTGACTTTATTTTCATTTCTGCAGCGATAGCTCCATTATTGGAGTAAATAAATGCATGTGTACTGTACATTATAAGTGCTGCTAATGATTAAAAAAAAATAATACTCTAAACCATGAAACTGAAGTCTGGAGGTCAGTTTTTGCATGCCCCTCGTGAAGGCTGTTCCGAGCGCATTAATCAGGATTGGAGCAGAAGAGAGAGGAGCCGGTTTCTGCCTTTTTTCTTAACTGGAGTGATCTTAAAATGCTATTTCAAACCATGACACTGCTACAGCACGGAGGAGACTTACACAGAGTAAACTGGTGCAGTGCACATCCTGATCAGTTGTACAGTGGTATGGGCTGGCGAGGGCGGGGCGGTGATTAGGATCCAGATGAGGATCCAGGTCGTATCAGTGTGACAAGAAAAATATATTCAGTTGCACCACACAAATATTTACACTAATGTGTGACCAAATCATTTGCACTTTGGAGCCCTTGAATACATTCACACAATGGGTCCGCCATTTTTTAGCTGATGACTAGTACAACAGTGTATCAGCCAATGACGCATCTATGCCTGTTTTATATCTATGGTCTGCACTGACTGAACTCAAGATGCTTAATATGAAAATTACACCTCAGACAGAACAGAGCTGATACTTAAAGAAAACCAAAAACATTAGCTGCAGCTGCTCAACTAAGCACAAACCTCTCCATGAGGACGCCCCGAACCACAGTCTAAACATCTAGCCTTGGCACAACATGTGACAGAGGTAAGCTGAGCTATTACTGTAATTTTTGTGTAGGCCATATGCGCTAGCCGTTAGCGGTTCATGCTAACGTCTTTAGCAGCCTAAACACGGACTCTGACTGAGGCTCTGTTGACACTACAATCAGTAATAGAGAAAGGTTGTCTGTTACCTCTTCAATGTGTTAATTTAGTCTCAGGAGTCTGGAAATAGATATTTGGCCTGTGTGGTAGCCTCGTGCTCTGTCCTGGCTGCTGTCACTTTGTGGGTCTCTTTTTGCGAGTACATTAGTTAGCATTCATCACAATGACATACAAATACTGTGGTCAATCAGATGACCTTTATTTTCCTCCTGAGTGAGTAGTGATACTGTATTACTGATTGTTGTAGTGATGGGATTATATTGTATTGTATTGTTGTGTGGCATTCCACTTCAAGCCAGAAGATGGAGGCCACAACAATGCGTGACGCTACTGGAAACACATGTATAGGTCTAAAGTTACATAAAGTTAATCTCACTACTTATAAATGAAAAGTAATATGATGAAAGTTATAGTTGAAATTATCACCAAAAACCAAAAAGCATAATAAGGGGATATAATGCAGGAACAGCAAGTCCTCTGGTCTGGCCCTTGTTCATTCCAGGTTTAACCCTGGCTGTTGTGTGTGTCCCTCAGTGAGTTGCAGCGTGGGGAACTACTACAGCGGTGAGCAGGAGCAGTGTGTGCCTTGTCCTCCCGGGACGTACCAGGACACGGTGGGGCAGCTCTCCTGTGAGCCCTGCCCCAGCACTGAGGGCCCAGGGATCAGCGGGGCCCGCAACGTCTCCCAGTGCGGAGGTAACAGCAAATCACCATTTTATATACTCTACCACAGTGGTTCTCAGCTGGTGGGTGGGGACCCTAAAGTGGGGCGCAGGACGATTTTCCGTGCGTTACTAGCCTTTCCACGGAAACCTTTATTTTCAATCATTTTTAACAGAAACACTACTTTCTATTTTGATAAATTTACGACTTGCTAAGTTAAATCTGTCACTTAAAATACAGTACCAGTCAAAATACTTTTCATGTATAGGCTTTTATTTATTTTCAAGATTTAAGATTCAATTTATTGCCATTTCTAAGTGCACATAAAAACCCACAGTCTGTTGTAAAAAGAAGGCAATTAAAAGAAGTAAGAATAATACATGCATATAAATATACTAATACATGCATATAAATATACATCTAGCAATAGATGCAATCATAAAAAGTCAGTTATCTGCCTCACTGCCTACTTTGGTTTAAGAGTCTTATTACAGATGGAAAGAAGCTGTGCGTGAGGCGGCTGGTTTTGGAGGCAATGCAAATTTTCAACACAATTTACATTGTATGATTCTCATTGAAGATATTAAACTATGAATGAACACATAGAAGTATGCAGTAAACAAAAACGTGTGAAATACTGCATTTTAAATTATTCAAATTGCTACTATTTATTCTTGACATTTTCTCAATGAGCTTCATAATGAGTTTTCAACAGTCTGTGAAGTGAACATTTCTGTGACAACGTTGTGAAGCTCATTGAGAAAATGTACACAACAAAGCCGTAAACAAAGAAAAATGCTGCTTTTTTTGAAGAATCTATTTCAACTTTTTTTGTTTAAAACATAATTCCACATGAATGTCTTCAGAGAGAATCTACAATGTAAATAGTCTTGAAATAAAAGAAAAACCAACACATAAAAAACACTGTAAGAAGTAAATTGAGATCTCTTAGTTAAGTACAATAAGATGTTTTTAATTCTTAATGTAAATGCAAAAGCTTGTCCCACTGGTACATGACAAACTCAAATCACAGGCAAATGTATGATTGTAATTCAATCATTACTTTTTGCAGTACAGTCTGTTTAATTGGTCATGATTTCGCCTTTATAGGCTTATTTCATGCTTATTCAACAGTATTTTTGTGGGAAATCTCTTATTTTGGCTGTGGCTTGTCATACCAGGGTGCTGGTGCTGATGCCAGACCAGGCGAGATCCATTGCTGCACCAAATACCATATGTGCACTACAGCAGCGGTTCTCACCTCGTGTGGAGTTGGGACCCACCATTACTCTTGGATGACAAGAATAATATTTTAAGTATGACACAAAATACTGTTTTTGTTCTTACAGATTATTGAAAAAAAGCCTAAAACTAACCTAACACAATACAAAAAAGTCCTCATCACATCATTCACATCACCACAATGGAACCGTGGGGGTTGGGGGGTAAGTCAAAATGAGTCAAATGAACGTCAAATATTCTTAATGTGATTTTAACTTATCAAGATATCTTTTTATGTGTGTAAATAATAAGTAAATAATAATAAATATTGGGTAAATGTTCCTTGAGAAAGACTTGCAACAACACAAGTTGAGAACCACAGCACTACAGTGAAGCAGCAAAATATTTATTTTTTTCATTCTTCTTGACAAAGGCTTGTTGGAGCTGATACACATGGAAGAAACCAGCAGTATGTTTTAAAAGATTTGAATATTTACCAGCCCACCACATTAAAGGCTTTTTAGTAGTGATGGGGAAATGAAAACAGAGCTCTGGGGCTTGTATTGCTGTTCCTGAAGCAAATTATTTCGAGGCACTGCACTGGAATTGTTTCACTACACCTGGTCACGTGACCAAAGTGTTGTTGGTGTCTCAAAAAGTGTTTCATTCAGCGAGCTGTGTTTCACTTTATCAAACCTTTGTAATTTGTGAGTGTCTGTCTGCCATTGGCTCAGAGAGTGTCAGTGTGTTGCTTTGAGCGGTGAGGCGCTAAACCACGGAGTATTCTGATCCTTCATTTAAATTGGTTAGTCTATAAATAAATACACATTTCCCTTGCTTCCCAATAAGTATTTATGACAAAGTGCAATGACAACGTTTGTCCACAAGATGTCAGTGTTCATACAGATGAAGCAGCTTTGAAGTGCTGAGCCTTAGAGACAATTTTGCAAGAAAAGCCTCGAAGTGTTACACGGCTTCACTGGCCCATTCCTACTTTTTTCCCCATTGTTTTTATTGTGTCTGTGTTCCAGGCCAGTGTCCGGCGGGTCAGTTCTCCTCAGACGGCTTCCGGCCCTGTCAGCTCTGCCCTTTGGGGACGTTCCAGCCTGAAGCAGGACGTGTGCTGTGCTTCCCGTGTGGAGGGGGGCTCATGACCAAATACGACGGATCCGTGTCCTTCAGAGACTGCGAGGCCAAAGGTGAGACGCTATTCAAAAGGCTGTAACATAGAAATACATGAAGGACTTCAAATTACGTTAAATATTCAGTGTCATCAGATTTTTAACCTAGTACAAAACGTAACAAAAAGGCCATTTTGTTATTGGTTAAGGTGAACTTTATTGTCCCTGTAGGGAAATTTGTCCTTTACATTTGACCCATTCTTCGATCCACATGTTAAACCAGGCTAATGGTGAGAATCACCTGGCTGGAGGATTTAACCTATTGTGCATGTTTTGGGGTGATGGGGGAAACCAGAGCACCTGGAGGTGGGGCTGGACAATTAATCAAATTTCAATCGAATCAAGCTATTAAAAAAGGTCGATGTAGATAATTGCGTGGTGAGCTTTAATTGTCAACTGGCCGATCCAGTCGTAGAAAAAACATACAGCACCCACTTGTTGTTGTAGTTCCATGGTTGTTTCTCTTCCAAATCAAAAATAATGCAGCTTCGTATCTGCTGATGGTGACACAAAAATGACCTGGCAGTTTCCCCCAAATATTGGAGCAGTAAAGAATATGAGCATCTCTTTAGGATTTCTGCTCCAATGGAATCTAACAATAGTTTTGTAAACTTCATCATAATGCTTAGCTAAGCTAACCCTGTGCTAGCGCGGCACCTAGTGAATTTCTCCATTGTGAGATCAATAAAGAATTATCTTATCTTAGCTGTTGTTGCAATCTGTCATTCTTTCTTCAAACACTTTCACTTTTATGTGATTCCTGCTCATGTGTTTTTATGTTGTGCCTGGCCATGTGAGAGGTGTGGAGTGGGTGTAGCTACTGGGTAGGTACGGGGAAGGGCCCATCTCTGCTTCTGTAGAAAGTTAGCAGTTAGCATGCAGTTTCGAAGTGATGTAAAGTAGCAATAGAATCAGGCTGCGCAATCTGTATAAACCGGTACTAGAGTTAAGGCCATATTGCCCTGACGAAGACACATTGGTGTTGAAATACGTAGCCTTGTCCATGATTTAAATAAAGGAGCTGTATATATTTGTACACGGTAGTGCCTCAGATTCATTTTTTGACTGCACGCACGGCTCAAACACAGGCAAGTCAAGTTTTTCATCTGTCTCTAGCATGCTCTGGCCTCGTCCTAGCAGTAGTACTAGTACTTAGTAGACCTGTAGACACTCACCTACGTCTACTTTTTTCTTGAGGCCATATTTATTTGTTCTTATTTATTTTTTCTTATTAAGACAAAAATTTGAGATATCAATATGGGTACATTTTTTTTTATATATATAATCGCCCAGCCCTACCCAGAGGAAACCCATTCAGACAAAGGAGAAACATCTGTGACATGTGTCATTTCTTTTCACTTGACAAGGACAGTTTTTTAACATACATTATTAAGTTCAAAACTTCACAACTTAATTATCTGAGCTATAATACGTATTATTTTGGCCATAGTGAGTTTACAGCATTTGACCCAGACCTTGTACAGTGGTCACTGCCATATTCATGTGTCGAGAAAGTAGTGCCAAACCTCTATATTTAAGAAATCTTATGAAAAATAATATTGGATCTTCTGAGATTTGCAGAAAATAAATATTTGTTGAAGTACCACATTTGTTCTGACTGTGAAGAAAACAGAACCCAGCACCAATGTATGATTCATATCTAGATAAAGTCTCTTTTCTCTTTCTCTTTGTTGTCAGTGCACTGTGCTCCCGGTCACTACTACAACTCCAGTACTCACCGCTGTATCCGTTGCCCCGTGGGATCCTACCAGTTCGAGTTTGGACAGAACTACTGCATCACGTGCCCCGGGAACACCACCACGGACTTCGACGGAGCCACCAATGTGTCGCACTGCAAGAGTATGTATTTGTCGGCCTTTGTCTGATCCAATATGGCAGACGACAGGCCCGGGGGCAAAATCTGGCCCTCTATCATACAATTTTTGGCCCCCCAAGATAATTTTGAGAAGCATAAAGCTGGAAAAAATAATAGCTTTGCATAAGAAAAACTCTATTGTAAGGATTTATACTGATTGTGATTAGAGTTAGACTATTTTAAATTAAGTTTACCAATGAAACAAGCATATTTTTTCCTGTCCTGGACATTTATGTTTCAATTTAAGATTTGCGTATTTATTTTGTGCTTGTGCCATTGACTCTTATATTAAGACTGCCCAAACCCATACAAAATCAACATCAATTCTCTCAATTCAGGCAAGTATTTTTCTACTGTATAACATTCCTACGCATAGAACATACAGAAAATATTCAGTTGCTGTAAAAAAAAAAAAAGTAGAGCTTAACTCTGGGTCACAATGGACTATAAGCACATGAGACTTCTTCCTGGACCATCAGACCTGTAGTGGCCAAATGTGGCCCGTGAGATGATTTCATCCAGTGACGTGTAGAGCCCATAACTGTCAGGAGTTATGGATGTTTAAAGAAATAACGGAAATGCTCACTCTAGCCACTAGGAGGGCAGCCAAAATGTATGTCCAGCAGAGGGCACTGACACTGTAGATAGAAAAACTTCATTGTCCCCAGTGGGTACATTTGTCTTGGGCTCATTGCCACAGCTGTCACTCACATCATTCACATACAGCACAGGCTCAAATCAAACGGTCCATTATGCCCAGAACATCACAAATGGGCAAAACAATTAATTCCGTTAAGGCTGTATCTTTACTTGCTCCTTTTGTTTAAGAGAGACACAGAACATATCATTATAAAAGTTACAAAAACAGATGTAGATCTGTCACTGGTAAAAGTTTTGCTTTTAGTATTTTACGACCCTGGTGGCACAGGCTTGTAGTACTTTTAAGTGTGAGTCATTATTTATTAGGCTACAGTCCTGTAGGACTTTGACCCATTTTAAAATGTCAATCAAATATGCTGAATTTTTACAGTGTTTTGGTATAATTATTATCAATTTATTGAAAAAATGTTTTGTCAATAATATTTTCCTATTTACAATATATGCGGTCAACAACCTGCCATTGTTTTCCAACTAATTTTGGCTCTCGACTGAAATGAGTTTGACGCCCCTGTTTTAGCCAATCATAGCTCAAATCAAGTCTCAAAACATAGTTGAATAATCAAAAGTACTATAGCAATTCGGACGTTCTGCTCTCCCAAAATCTCGCCCCCTGTGTGGGGGGGCGACTGATTTTTGCGTTGCATTATGGGTAATTTTTGCCAGCGCTACATCCGTCTTCACTCACTTCACTCGCACACACAAAGGTTTTCTTTCGCTCTGCTCACTGTCGTTCTTCTAAGTCTTCATACACATCATCCGCTCTTTCAACAAGCAATAACAGTTCATCCTTTGGTTTTCCCACACTGCAAATACCCTTTCTCTTCAGTCTTTCACGCAATTCAGGCACTGTCACTCTTTGTCACCGTGTTTCCCCATGTTAATGCGATCAACCGGCACATGGCAAAGAACGGTGTAATTCTTTGATCACAGCGCTGCCCAGTGGACAAAAGAGAGCAGAACACCCAAATTACATACTGTACATGCATCGTACAGCTCACAGCCTCATCATGTCAAAGAGTGTTGAGGGGGGGGGCATTTATTGCTTCGATGAGTGTATTTAACACAATGTTTTAACACCAATTTTCACCAAAGTCTCTACTGTCATTTAAAAACGTTTGAAGTTCTATCTTTATCTGACAAATATATTATATAACAACAAATATATCACTACTTTAAAGATCCAAATAATATTATTGCTTCTGTAGATTTTTTGTCTTTACTGTAAAATGCTGAGTGGGAGCTTTTTTCCTCAGACCAGCTGTGTGGAGGGGAGCTGGGGGAGTACACAGGGTACATCGAGTCTCCAAACTACCCTGGAGACTACCCCTCAAATGTGGACTGTGTGTGGACCATCAACCCCCCGCACAAGAGGCGCATCCTCATCGTGGTCCCCGAGATCTTCCTGCCCATTGAAGACGAGTGTGGTGACGTGCTGGTCATGAGGAAGAGCGGTACGCACTTTCCTTCAGTCAATAGCAATAAACAATAAAGAATTTTCAGTTTCCGTTTCTAATAAGTTGCGTTCACGTTATAGAATTCTATTTTAGCTGTAGGGCAGGTGCCAATACAACTCTAAGAGAGAGAGATTTCTATAAAGAAAATTGATACATGTTTTTCTTAGTGTTTGGTAGTGATTGGATTCACAAAGCTGCTCTCATGGCTGAAAGTCCTTTCTACTGACTAGGGCTGGGTACCGTTAAACGATATCAGTCTGGTATCGAAAAAATAATGAAGGTACTACCGGTATCGAAAAACAAATTGGTACCGAAAACTGGTACCGAAAAAATATTTATCG
>OMNZ01105729.1:0-15107 GCA_900303255.1 Lesueurigobius sanzi | reverse complement strand
CAAGAGCAGTTCATTGCGACGTTAAAGGCCCTATGTCTATTTCTGTGGAGTAGTGGGATGGAATTTCTATTGTGCTATTTCAATATATTTTAAACTCAGATGTTTGATGGATATAAGACTATACTACACATCTAATCATACAGCATTTGTGTCAATTTCATGAACTTTCAAGCTACAGTGCTAAACAAATGTATTAGACCACCTGTCATGAAAACAAGAAAGCATAAATAACTAGTAAGAAACACCAAACCAACTTTTTTTGTTACTGATAAACTGTCTAAATGGGTGTGTAATAGTATTATCTACATGTTCCAGTTAATATTTTGACATTTTAGTGCAAACCTGCTCAAAAGTGCCCTTTTATGCCTAAACTACTGGCTAACGGCCTCTAGAGGTTGAACTCGTAATGTGTATCTATTTCATTTGAATTTTGCGGTTAGCTGATAAAGAGGAAGTTGTGCTGTAGGTAGAAGTACGTCAGCAGCTCTGCCACGCCTCATCATCCTCTTTAACGCTCACTGTGGCTCCTCCCCCGTAGCCAGTTGGTGTTGGGTTAGCGAACACACCTCTTTCACAGCAGATTTTTTGGTGTGGGTGGAGTACGGCTCTGGCACGCCCGTTTAGCCCCGCTTTAAGGAAATAAAAAATTGGAATAACAAAATAGCCCTTGTTGACAAATAATAACCTAAAATCTCAATATTTTGTATGGCCAACTTTGGCCCTGATAACATTGTAACATCGGCATTGTTTTTATGTTGTTTTGCAAAGTCTCTTATGTGAGTTCCAAATAGTTTGTAGCTGTTCCCACATACTCAATCGATTTTTGATTTCACAAAATCCCAGATCGTGTGGACTTAAAGCCTCAAGAAGGCCCAAACCATCATCAGGGACACCTCACATCCAGGACAGTCCCTCTTTTAACTTAACTAGGCACATGGTCCATTAAGACCAGGACAAATAGATTCAAGAACAGTTTTTATCCAAGTGCAGCGGCCACTGAATGCTGTCAAATATAAGTGACCATAGGCCTAATGTAACTGATGAGTGTGTGCAGGTGTCATTTAAAAGAATTATTTGCCTTTTATCATTTATTGAAATGTTTTTTTGTTTTGGCATACACCAACTGGACTTACAATTCCGTTGTACTTGTTGCAATGACAATAAAGATTATTCATTCATTATTTATTTATTCATTAAGATACCGTTTTGATAGAAATATCTTGCACATACTGGTGGATTAACCATTATAGAAACATAAAAAGATATTTTGGTAAACAGAAATACTGTTACGTGTGGCAGCAAACACCTTATACTGAGTGGTGGTCTAATACATTTTTTAAGCAAATTGACATTCACCTGCAGTGTCTTGCCTCAAATGTGTAATACATTTAAATGTACTATCACTACCACTGTAATACTGCATTGCACTTGGAGATCGTTCCTCATGCAGCAGAAGCGTGATTTCACATTTATTAACCCCTCTCTCTCTCTCTCTCTCTCTCTCTCTTCTTGTCTCTCTCGCAGATCGCTTCACGGTTTACAGCGCTAAGAAGCTGAGACAAGCGTGGAACAAGTGAGTACCCTTCTCCACGCGGCCCTGGCGTATCTGTTTACCCACAGCGTTACAGTATGCATCTGCGGCTGCACTGGTTGCCTGTCCCCCGGCCCCGTTATCTCCTCCCGCAGATTCCCACAGTAGTGTTTCATCCCAGGGCTCTGTACACATATTTCAGCCCCAGCGTCTGTAGCGTCATCCTCTACATTTGCAACTCTATCTGTGCCTTACATGCCCGGGCCCCTCTCCCAGGCATGCGCGCGCCCAGGGACATCATATGCATACGGCGCAGCTGGGGGTCCGCCTCCCACGTGCGCGCCACTGTACGGGCCCCGCGGCCAACATCTGGAGGGCCCGCGCTCACACCGGGCGACAGGGAGTTTGTTTCCGTACCTCGGGGGACTCCCAGGCAGCGCGAGGCAAATGATTTATGTTAAGCCGCATCTGTTTCATCGGCGAGTGGTTCGGATAGTACAGTATAGAGGAGCTTCAATGGAGCCAGAGCTGGATGCTAGTCAAACGGAAAGCTTAATACACAGGTACCGCCAGGGATTTGGAGTAATTATAGAGGTCACCGGTGGCCTAAAGCCTGAAGGAATATGTTTGTTTTATGTTGTAGGTGAATATTGGCTTCCATTCAAAACACTAATGGGTCTATTTCATCAGGTGCATCATATTTTGGCAGCGTAACTTCTTCCACCGGAGATCATTTAAAACAATAGCTTCAAACAAGTCTGCAGGATTGGTGCTAAGTCAAGTAATTATTTGTGCTGGAGCCTGGGACGATACGCTTCTGTCACGATACAATATGACAATGCATAGATACCGATACGATAATAAAGTCAGTTATAAACCAAATGCCATGTGACATTTATTGAAGTATTACAGATGCACTATGTAACTTTTTTTGCGACAAACCCCCTTGATATTAGTGTGTGTTTCAACTTTTAGTGGCCCAGTGGCTATATGGGTGCAACATGGCACCTTTACTGTCTATCATTGGCTTCTATGACGCTCCAGGATCAACTGTTTTTAGGATTTCTGCTGCGAAAACCTAAAATTAACTGATCCTGGAGCGTCATAGAGGCAGCTGTGATGGAAAGTACAGCCATTAGGCCACTAAAAGGTCAACCATGCACTAAAATCAATTTTTGTTTCACATAAAAAGTTACATAGTGCACCTTTAACCCACTAACGCTCAAATTCAAAACACCATCACTAACGCCGGGTGATTTTTACCTGAGATAATACACCCAATAAAAAGTACTTCATGGTCATCAAAATATATCAAGACATGACAATACATGACAAATTTGAGTAGTGTTCTTTTATTTTAAACTGTGTCATGTCTAATAAAATGAAAGGAAAGCATCATGAGGGGACCATGATGCTTTTCATGTAAAAATGCTCCAAAATTACTGAAAAATAAGGAATTTGGGAACAAAAAAATCCTAAAAATAATAATAATAATGAAGATGGAAACTTGGTTTTTGGTCCACTCATTCCTGGGATATTTGAGACTTCCCTGGTGAAGGCTCAGTGTCCTTGGCAAACAAATAGCGGCAGGAGAGAGAAACAAAATATGGCATGTTTTGAATGGGTAAGAATGTCCAGCTGACTAAAATAACTTTATCATAATATGAATTCTCTTGATAATCACCACTTTGTGATAGTTATTCATAAACACCCCACTAAATAAAGAACATGCAATTCCAGCACCATTCTTACTTACTCTGACTTACCTTATTCCTTACATGCAATCAGTATAAACATACTTTACCTTCTATCACTATTGCTGGGTGAAAATCACCCAAACATGTGCCTGTAGGAAAAAGTGTGTTTTAGATTAGGAAAACAGCCATGTCATCAAAGATGTCAAAGACAAAGCTGAAGCTACAGAGACCCATGACACTCGTGACATAATGAAAATCACATTAGTTTATTTGCTCGGGGGGAAAACACCTGACAATTCTAGGGTTAAGATTGAAAAGTTAATCAACACAACAAAAATGTAGGTTTAGGTGTAGCATAGTCGTAATTTAAAGAATTCAAAACAGAAATTATTCCTGACACTTCTTCCAAGAAGAAAAAGAACAGCTTTTGCTTCTTGATACTCCATGTATTATGATATATTGTAAAACAATGCATTGTCCCAGCTCTAGTGATTTCCCAGGTGCGTTAAACAACATGGTGGCTGCTGGTTGGCCCAAAGCCGACAAGTCCTGGGTGAAATGAGGTCCCAGTATGTCACTGTCATAGACTAGTCTGAGGTACCCAGAAATAATTTGACTACACACGTTAGATGCATGCTGGAGACACTACAGGCAAAATGTTCATGTTTTGGGGCAGTTTGCTCTCTTAACACATGTACTATTACTTTTAAACAAATATATGGTACAATTATTATTATTGCACTGATTCAATGACCATTTTCTCAAAATGCATTTTTCTCACATTAGGTGACAAAATCTCCACTTTAGTAGCTCCTACAGACTAAAAACTTTCCAGGCTTGTAAGAAAAACTAGAGACAAAGTGCTTGGGAAGTCAGTGCCACAAAAAAAAACAAAAAAAACACTTTTTTGGGGAAGGTGCTCTTTGATGTTGGGAGACAGGAATTCAAGAAAAAAACAAGGCACTCCTCCCACAACAATAATTCTCTATTTACATTTTCCAAAAAGCCATTACTCTGCTGGTCTAGTGCAGGGGTTCCCAAACTTTTTTTGCCGCGACCCCCAAAATGAACAGATGAACAACTTGGGACCCCCTCTGTAAAAAGTAACTTCCTCTTGTAACTATTTCAAGCGAAAAAACATTAAAAAATATATGTATTATTGCATTTCTATTGTTATTTGGCCCCAATTCATAAATATATGTTGTCCTAAACTAAACATATTAAAATAATTTAAAACAAATGTCTGGTTCCTTCTACACGTATCGGCTCCAAACAGGACTTTTTCTACTTTTTCTACTTTTTTATTTATTTATTTTTTTTTTTTTAATAAAATGCCTTATTTTTACAGGAAAATATAAAATGACAAAACTTTTTTTTCTCATATTTATAACTGAAGTTTCAAATTACAGTAACATCACTCAATTTGCATTGTTTTCTATTCACCTGCAGTGTCTGGCCTTAAAGTCCAATACAACATGTAACCCCAGATTAAATAAATATAATTTATCATTCCAATCCTCGCTATAAAACCTTTCTACAAAAGAACCATGCACTCTCAGTATCACAGAATCAACTAACGTCGCCTTTGCTTTTCTCCGACGCTAAATCTAACAGAATGAAACCATTGAATATAAAGCAGTCCACCCAAACCACATAACAAATTCCTAACTTTTACTCCCCACCCTCCCAGCCCCTTGGCCCCGGCTCCTGAAGGAGACACACCAGAGCAGAAGACAGTGAGGCTGAATGTTAATGACCAGCACTTCCTCTCTGTGCCTTTTATCTGAGGCCAGGGGACCGTGAATGTGATATCAACCTCGTATATTCACTTGCTCCATTGTTGCCCCGCACTGTCGGCCGTCTTCCCTCCTGTGTTTTGGTTTCTCCAGCTGAGAAAATGAGCAGTATTGATGTATAGTAAATGAGGAAGGGTCTGGAATCGGAAGCGCCACTTTGATATTTAGATGTAGCATTAAAAATAAAGTCTCAACTTCATCTGGCTCTCTGATGGGTTGAATGTTTTAGTTAGTGCTCCTCTACGGCACAGACAACACCCAAGCTAGCGCGCCGCGTCTTTCATTTTAAGTTTTCGGAAAGATATTTTTGCCTACGTAGTCAGATTTTGCAAGAAAAGACGTGATACTGTATTGTTGATCAGCGTATACCCATTGGTACTGAATATTTGAGGGAAATAGTACAAATGGTATGCTCTTTGGACATTTTTTGAATTAAGATCATGTTTAGATATTTATTTTTATTCATTTTAACATTCATCCAGTTTAGATAAGAGTCATATCCATAGTTGCATGCAGTAAAATTGGTCAAACAGTCTCTCAAAGTGGTTAGCATCGAGGAACATTCACTCCATCGCAAATGCTAACTTGTTAAACGATCTATATCTGATTTTTTCCTTGTATTGCAACAGAATGTGGTTTGTCCTCCTTCACAGTATTGTAAACTCAGACATTTGTGGAGAAAATACAATACATCTAAAAAATAAATAAACATTAGTATCACATGGACTTGCTAGCTAGTTGCTAAGCTAGTTTTGTTAGCATGACTGCAGCCCTGAAAAGTGACCCCTGAGAGTTGTGAAAAACGTGTTTATAAACTCATCCTTGCGAAGAATTGGGATATGATAAATGCGGGGGATGTTGGGAATGAGTTCTTCTTCTTATTCTTCATGCTAATTGGCGGTCGGCACTCGACGGAAGAGATGAAAGAGTGCATTGCTGCCACCCACTATGATGGAGTGCGGGCCAGAGTATCTATCTTAACAACCAATTTGATTAGATTCTTCAAAATAACCCCATCTCTTTCAAAAACGTCAAAAGGTCTAGATAGATAGATAGATGGATAGATAGATAGATAGATAGATAGATAGATAGATAGATAGATAGATAGATAGATAGATGGATGGATGGATGGATGGATGGATGGATGGATGGAAATGGGCAGAGCTTGTCTCACAGCCTACACAAAAAATATTCAATCTAGCTAGATCTAGAGCTGATGCTATCGTTCCGATGGCAGGAGTGAAAACAGCCCACGAGAGGAGTGGGAAGGGTCTTCTGAACTGTTTAACACACTGTTTAAGTTGAAAGATTCAATTCTCCGCCTTCCCATTGCCCGTTTCAATTTCTCTCTACTGAGACTACAAAGGAAAAGTAATGCTCCACTGGTCAAAACCACAGAGACGTAAGGTATTGTTAAGTTGGGAATGAATTTGGACCCAGCTAACAATTGAAACTTTCGCTCCCTCTGTCACTGTTGTACGCATAAAAGCAAAAAATTTATTATTATAAGGCATAGGTCCTGTAACATAAACTTATGTGGGTAGTGAGTGGGAAAGTGAAGCGTCTTGCTTAAGGATATGGCTTTGATAGGGCAGTGATGGAACCTGTGGTATCGTATTGGTTTCCGTTCAGATACCAGTGCTTTGATGATGCGCCTGTTCCACCTGCTGCCTTCTGGCTGTAGCTACAGGTCACTCTCTGCTAGAACCACTGAATGGCCAACAGCCTCTACCTCCAGGCCTCTAGACTCCTAAATGAGCACTGCCCCCCTCTCGCCACTCCATCCTCCACTATCCAGCACCTGCCATAACTGTGAACTGGACTATGCATTGATGCAACAAACACACATCTACACCTGTATTACTGCTACTGTTAATTACCCTGATAACCTCCCTCCCACAGAGCCCTAGCCCTCTATTCTCCTCTACTCCATACCTGCCGTAACGCTGAACTGGACTGTGCATTGATGCAGCATACACATATAACACCTACACTACGCTGCTACTGATAACCTCAGATTATTCTGACTCGTGTCGTGTCATGTTGTTATGTTTACATGCCTTACCATTG
The DNA here is from genome assembly GCA_900303255.1 of Lesueurigobius sanzi. Taxonomy (NCBI): domain Eukaryota; kingdom Metazoa; phylum Chordata; class Actinopteri; order Gobiiformes; family Gobiidae; genus Lesueurigobius; species Lesueurigobius sanzi. The sequence goes on along the minus strand of OMNZ01105729.1, from coordinate 8,013 downwards.
TGTATTTGTTTACATTTCTATGAGGTAATGTGTACTTGTTTACATTCTGCATACCTGCACTGCTGAAAGGCACTAAAATCATTCTTGCAGTGATTGATTGATGCTCTAAATGTAAACAAGTACTGTACCTGAACAACTGGTACCTGGTAAATGGTCTCACTATATACAGTAGCTCTTTTCTACCTGCTTTAGCGCTTTACATCAAGGAATCTCTCACCCATTCACACTCTCATTCATAGTAGTGTACGCAGACACTGGAGGCGAGGTGGGTGAAGTGTCTTGCCCAAGGACACAACGACAGTGTGCACCTGCGGAAATCGAACCACTAGCCGTCTGGTTACAAGACGACCCGCTCTACTACTTGTGCCACTGTCGCCCCAATACTTTTTTCAGTACCTATACTAAATTATTGGTCTATTATCTAGAACCATTAAACAGAACAATAATGTTTATTCCATAAAAGACTTTCTTTTCATTTTTTATCATGTATTTGAGCTGAATCAACCAAGCTTTCTTTAGTGCTGTCTCAGTCAGTACTCACCAGGCATCAAATACTTTTTCGCTACCATTTTTTCGATACTGTTAGTACATAAAACATTTTTCGATGCCATACTGGTATCGTTTAATGGCCCTATCAGTAGCTGCACTGAGCCTATCAGATTGACAATGATATTGGACCAACCCTATCTATAAACCTCTCACTTTGAAAGTACTCAGTCACACATAGAGTATGAGCTAATGTCCAATTCAGATTAAAGAAATTCAAAGGCACAAATCCATTATTCTCAGAACATGCTTATCTCTGACGTCAAAATCCCCTCATCTATAAAGTTTGTTTCATCATCCTCCAGTGCAGTTTTCCAACCTGTACTCTTCTTATGAGCTACCGATTTCTCCATAATCTCAGATATTTTTATAATGGTATTGCACTTGGAAAAGATTTGGAGCCAGAAGAAGGTGGATTTTAAAACAACCCAGTAATCAATATCAATCAAAATGCAGGGTGCAGCCCCAAACGGTACAAGTTCAAAGCCTAAAAAAAATCTGGTTTAACATCTGAAGAGACTCACTTTAATGTTACCTGACAAAGCATTGAGCCCCGCGTTCCTGCTGGATTGCTTTATAATGGGGCAGTTGGTAAATCACGGCATGAAATAAGTACTGTCTCACAGAGTAATCCATCTGCAGACATCTGTTTTTGAAATGGACCCTTGCAATTGTCCTTTCACTGAGCTATAGGCATCTGCAAAGTTGAATCTCAATGTATTGGATGTACAATTGCAGCTGTGTGGCCATATGGTGAGATCCGTGTCACTGCTGATCTTAAAGTGGACATGTGACTGTGCCTTAAGGGGAGAAACTGGGCCAGTTTGCTTTCCTAACATATAAACTTTGACATGGAAACAAATAAATGACCTATTCCTTACAATAAGGAGTGGAATTATTGCACAGATTCAACATTTCTCCATAAAACTACATGGAAAAGTGTAACTTCCATGACAATTTTCTCAAAATATATTTTTGTGACATTGTGGCGACAATGTGCCAAAAATGCCCCCTCCTCGAACTGCCTCCTTATCGTGGTGAAGGGGTTTGAGCACCCGAATGATCCTATAGGAGCTCTATGTCAATGGGCCCCCCAATGGCAAACAGGTCCAAGGTGACAGGTCAGACCAGAAGCCCCTTTACGATGAGAGACCATCAAGGACTGTTACGTCACCAGAGGTGGGGGAGTGTCGTGAAGCCGTCCTCCTGTGGACCCACCACAGGCTCCTCCCACACGCAGGAGGAGCCATAAGGGACTGGTGCAAGGTGATCCAGCAGCGGAAGAAGATGGATGGATGTATGGCGGCACGGTTGCACAGTGGTTAGCTCTCGTGCTTCACAGCTCGAAGGTCCTGGGTTCGATCCTGGTCCAGGACGGGGCCTTTCTGTGTGGAGTTTGCATGTTCTCCCCGTGTCTGCGTAGGTGCTTCCTTCGGGTGCTCCGGGTTCCCCTACCACTATAAACATGTACAAAAGGCAAGGATGAATGAGAGTGTGTTTGTGTGTACGAGTGTGGGACAACGGATGAAAATTAGCCCAAGGCTACAATCCGGAGTGGTGTGTGTTCATTAACATGCACTGTCCCAAACAAATAAACAATAATGTGGCAACAACATCTCCACTTTAGTAGCACCTACAGACTCCAAACTTTCCAGTCTTGTACTTAACAATATCTTGAAGGTTTGTTCAGGGGCATATTTAGTTCCTAGCCTGATTCACTGAGCTTTGAACTCTAAAAAACAAGTCAAAATTTGACGTTTTACAGATTTATTTATTAATATCTAGTTTCAAAAACTAAATCCCAAATCCCTCCTAAGAAAATATTTGTAACTAATATAACAACAAAATAAAACCATACATTTAAACTTGGCTCTATCCATTATTTACATTTCATTTCCAAAACTAAAGGCAATATCTTATTAGAAAAAAAAAAAGACAGAAAACATGCAATACATTTTTTCCTCTTCTTTTATATCAGTAATAAACAGCAAAATTGATATCTCTCAATTAAAATGTTTGTCCTATTGACCTACAGCAGGGAGTAGCTCACCAGCCCTGTCCAAGTCGCTCACCAAAGGCTTTCTACATTTCTACATACACTTGTCAAATTTTAGATGCATTTTTTGTTCTGAAGAAAAAAAAAACATCTCCAAACATTTAGGCGAACGTAGCAAAGTATAAAGCAGAGAAAACTACTGACATTTTCTTTTCTTGTGTTGAATTATCATCTTGGCAGTCCTACAGTCCTAGTTGCAAGCTATTCTTTGAAGCATAAGTAGCTGCCATTTCTGTTACGCAAAAGTAGCCCACGGGGTAGAAAAGGTTGGAGACCCCTAACCTACAGAGTCTCATGAATGAATGAATGGATTTGGGCTCCTAAGAGTAATGCATGTGTCTAAGAAAAACATTTGAAGATGATGATAAAGACTGCCCTGTGTGTTGCTCTTCCTCCTCACAATAAACAGCACCCACACACTTTTACTCACTGCTGAACTGTGTGGTCCTCTGACTGTTTAGCCCTATTTAGATTAGATCTTTTTTATTGTTGATTGTTTCGTATGTTCTCAGCACCACTTTGACGACTTTTGCGTTGGTAAAACACGCTGACAACATAAAAGTGGATTGGAAAAACAGGCCCATTTACACTTAACGTTGTTGGTTTCACTCCACCCATGTTATTGTAAGTTGGCTGTCGGCAGGAATAGCCCAAACATGCCAGCATCATTCATCCATAACCAATCGCACTGACAGCTTTTAACGGCTGCGTGCAAAGACCTGTTTGTCCGCCCTCAGAACCAATCTCCCCCTCGCGCTTCTTTTCATCATCGGTGTGGTCAGGTGCGATGAAAGCCGCTCAAAGGATACTTCCAATGCTAAACTTACAGCACAGAGATATGCCAGGTTATCCGCGCCAATCTCAAAGCTAGCGCCTCCCGTATACCGCCGTACCTCCATGTCTTGTTAGTGAACAGTCTCTCAAACGGCCACGCTCCATCGCAGAAGGAATGCTCCTCTTCGCTGTAAATTTGTCATCACCTGCAGCTGCGTTGTTCCCTTTGTAGATGGCTATCTGCGGTGCCAGATGTGCACTTATTCACCACGTTTGGGTTTCTGACGGAAATGGCAAGAAGGAATGCGCGCCCGATCCGCATCGCCAGCCTGCGTGCTAGTACAAAGGGCGAGACGAGGAGAGCTAAAGTTACCGACAGACTGTGACAAAGCAGCCGAAGAAGTGGTGTCAAACGCGGGGTTTGTTAATGCGAAAAAGACTCGGGGATGTCTGGCGTCCACCTGGGTCAGATGCAGTGGAGGAACAGTGACAGGTAGCTTCAACGCTAAACATATAGGGCAGCGATATGAGCTGTAGCGTTTCCGTTTGGGGTGAAGCACGGATGTCTAATCCTCGGGGAAGTGAGGACAGATTTCTTCCGTCTTTCTGCGGAAAAACAAAACTTTCTTTTGATCCTCAGTGTTCAACATTTCTTCACCACTTATGACCAGTTTACTATGTTGTTTTTGTAGTTCAAACAGTTTAAAAAGCAGTGTTTATACAATATGTTTCGTTCACGTTCACAGAATTATATAAGGGCAGGGGCTGTTACAACTCTATGGGAGTGAAACCGCTTTCAGAAAGAAAAATGACAAATGTTTTCCGTGATCATTATTTGATAGTGATTAGATTTTTTATTTGTTCACACATATCAAAAGAATACAACATAAACAATCAACTTGGATGGAGGTTATCCAAAACCCTCAAGGGGCTTAACAATTGGTAACCTCCAGTAAACTACATCAATAAAAACATTCAGTCCAATATGGAAGATTCAATTACCTTCCATATTATTCTTATGGCTGAAAGTCCTTTCTACTGGCCAACATCATGCACATGTTTTTGAATGGAGAAGACATTGAACTATGTGTGAAGTTCTTGCTTCATGTGGATTGGCCCTAACCTGCAGAAGCCAGATTGATATGTGTAGCTCTAAATTGAGTTCTGCCCGTTATCAATCTGAAAAGCCTCCCGTGCAAACTGTCCGTGAAAAGGAGGGACAATCAGTACAATACTTAGAGCTGATTGGGCCCCAGTTAGTACACGCTTTCCTAAATGTGGTTTTAGCCAATCATAGCAGCAAGTCATGTGACGAAATCTAGTCGGGAGGAAAAGCACAAACATCTTTTCCATCTACAAACGGGCTTCCCCTTGCGAGAAATGGTCGGTATTTCAGCTACGAAGTCCTCCGGGGAATTCCGGTATAGGTTTTGGATATCGTCGCCATTTTTTATATCGTTGTGGATGCGATATAATTAGCATGAGCACTCAGCTGATTTTGACTGAAGTCAGGACCAGCGGCCTTCCCAAATTGGACGGAGATCACAGCTCATGCTTTGCTCAGCTCCACTCAGAGCAGCATAAACACTGACTGTTGAGGTTTAAGGGGCAGGTGCTTAAAACGTAAAATTAATTGAAGGATGTATGTTGCTTGAGTAGATCAAATTTGAGGAAATTTGCATGGCCCAATTATATCGTCAAATATATCGTTATCATGATATTTCTTTTTTATATTGTGATATCAATTTTAGGTCATATCACCCTGCCCTAGTAGCCATGTTTGTTTGTTGGGCTGACTGTCGTCATACCTACATGTCCCGCCCCAAGCTCCACAGCAGCCTGTCATTGGTCCGAACCACTGGTTGTGACGAGACGCACCTATCAGCTGCTGCCTTTCAAGATGGATTTGTTGTGAGACTGAAAATTCAGATCTCGCGACAATTCATCTTGCAGCACAAGGTTAGATTGGCCCAGGAATGAGAGAAATTAGCAATAAACACAGACTAGAAATCTGCATTTTGACAGTCTGCCCTGCACCTCAATTTTAAACGATAGACTCTTGAGAATGTTCTGATGTCACTTGAACACAACCTAATATATATAAAATAGTATCTATAGGAAGCAGCGAGGAGATTGTATGTAGTTCAAATTAAATATGATACATTTAACAGTAACACTTAATAATTTTGCCCTTGACTACAGCTCTAATTGTGCGGAGAAGAAGAATTCACAGAAGAGACATCAAGAGGAAGCCACAAAAAGCCTTGTAACAAAAACATAAGACAATTAATTAGCGTTATCTGGCTGTGGCTGCAGCTGCCTTTGTGGATGCACTTGTTGTCTCTTTGTTTCAGACCATTGCCCGTCATTGGTCGAATAAGCTGTCAATCAAAAAGCAGAACACAGAGTCTAATTGAATTGTAAACGCAGAGAAGTAATTGAATTAAACATAACGTAATCAAATATAAAATGAGGTAAGAAAAATAGCCGTATTTAAGACGAGACACTGCTGGTAAACAGGAGGAAAATGTAAATTGAGTGATTTCAATTTGAAACTTTTATTGTGTATTACTGACATTAATATGAGAACAAAATGTATTGCATCTATTTAATAAACTAGTTATTAGTGAATGAATCTGTAAAAATCTAATCTTGCTCATTTTTGGGGGTTCAAAACTTCAACAGGCTAGTAATGGCTGTATATTGGTTCATTTCGGCCATAAACATATACAAATATTACAAACTTCACTAAGAAGCTGTAGACTGAAGCTTATATTGCCTACCCTTTATACCATCCTGCAGCACATACTTTTGTGTTAAGTATTAAGAGTTCTATCACAGAAAAGAGCCGGGAAGCCCAGCTCCGATGGTACGGTCATGTGATCCGTGGCAATGAAGACTGAGTGGCACAACGAGCCCCACATCTGAGCCCATGAGGACGGCGACCATGAGGGCGACCAATGAAGAGGTGGATGGACAGAATTGAGGAAGATCTTAAAGAAATCCAAGCCAGCCCTGAAGATGCTCTGGATCGGACAAAATGGAGGAGACTGTGCCAAAAAGCAGACGCTGTGCCAAACGCTTGGAAAGAAGAAGTATTAAGAGTTCATGTATCTGACCAGAGTGATTCTTTTATACATTCTTTTTAAGTGGAAGAGAGAGGTACATCATTCGAGTTCCTCTGTGCCAGAGATCGACTCCTCTGACTGAAATACAAAATCTCATGGTGTTTGTTTGGACTATTTTCTTTATAAACATCTCTAGTCCTCTTAGCTCATAATGGCTATGTCTTACACTGAACACATTCTGTAGTGTCTGAATTAAATATTTAAAAAATTCTCTGAACAAACCTCCAAAATATTGTTAAGTCCAAGCCTGCAAAGTGTGGAGTCTCTAGGAGCTACTAAAGTGAAATGTTGTGGGCTCAATGTGAGAAAAAGGTCATTGAAGTTGCACTTTTCTCATACAGTTCTATGGAGAAGCATTCTATCAGTGCAATAATGACTGTCCTTATTGTAAAGAAGAGGTCGTTTGTTTGTTTCCAGGTGAAAGTTTATATTAAGAAAGAGAGCAAACTGGATCAAAACCTTGAGTTTAAACCAAAAGTTTAACCTGCGGTTTCCCCTTTTCTCATAACTTGGAAATGAGCAGTACACTGGAGTAAGAAATAAACATGAGGCTTAAATTATGTATAGAAAAAAAAAAAAAAAAACACATTCCATGTTTTTATTGCCTTTGTCAAGACCAACCAAACCAATGTCTAAACTAATCACCTAATTTGTATCTACTACCTCAAAGGTCCCCTGCACAATGTCCTAATCCCCGCCATTGAAATGCTAATCTCCGACACACACTCTGACCCGTACGGTATCTGCAGCTTTCCACCGCACTCTCCCCTTGAATGCGGGATCCTTGTGAGACCGAGACAAGACTTTACAGGCCCTAACGGACTTCATTATCTCTCCTCTCTCCTCTGGTCGCGTTGATCCCCTCCTCCCCTCCTCCTCCTCCTCCTCCCTCCTCCTCATCCATGGCCTCACAAGTCTCGGTTCAGATCCCCACCGCCAGCCCGGGGAGTGGCTGTCAAACTGCTGTGTACCGGGGAATCGAGCAGCGAGCAGAGACCCAATAACATCATGTTTATTTAATGCCCTGGAAGTCTAATTACTGACTGTATCGAGTCACTTCTCCTCACTGTCTTCCCCCCCGCAGTTATTCGGGTGACGTAAGGCTGGTTCAGGAGTTCATTGACTCCCGTTGCTCCTCTCCCCAATTACACTCGTGAGGTGGTGCGGGATACACCCAGCACGCACACAACCAGTTCCACGCTTTACCTTTGATGCTTTGTTTATGCCTGTGACCGGGGCGCCATGCATCTCATATGAAGATTTGCATGTATGAGTTTTTTTTTTTTTTCTTTTTACTCGAGTCAGCAGACCCAGAGCATAATTAAAAGACAGGGTTTTCTTCAGCAGCTTTGTGGATTGTACATGTTGTTTTGTTTTGTTGTTTTTTTTTTTTTAGAATTGAATGGGAAGAGTTCACAAAAGTACTGATGTGGTTTCATTCATATTTCATTTCTTCCACTACACTTGGTGTGCCGACCTGTCCCATCAACTTCAATTGGTAGTTTCGGT
>OMNZ01105728.1:0-26302 GCA_900303255.1 Lesueurigobius sanzi | reverse complement strand
TGAAAAGAAAAAGCGCTGGTCAAAGGAGAGGAGACAGCACGAGCCTGGACTGGACTATATTTGCTGGTTACTACATTATGATGTGGAGGTGAGTTGTTTTCTCTCATAGAAATGTGGTTGCGTACAACGCGGATTAATTACCATTGAAATAAACTTTCATTCGGTTCAGAATTATAATTTTAGATCCAATGTTTATGTTGACATAAGATATGTCTGCGTTCTGATTGGCTACACGCCCCAGTAACGGGCTGCGACCTCGGGAGACACCACACATGAGGGGATATCGGGCCAAAACAATCCAACATGTTGAATATGCCCAATGTGCAGTCGGAGCGGTCGCAACATCCTTCCAATCAGACCAGAGCCGTCGTAACACACCACACACGACAGGAATATCTCATAAGATTATTTTAGGATAATCGGGGCGTCCTTGCGATTGTCGGAAGGGGAGAATCGGGGCTAGAATCGGGCTAAAAATCCTGCCGTGTGAACCAGGCATTAGTCTTTGTCATTGTGGAAATTATACATAAGAATTCATGATAGTCACTCAAATCATTTCATCATTTAATATGCCTTTGCAGACTAAAAAAGAAACAGCTTGAACCCTGATGTCGAGACTGCAGTGCTGTAACACTGTCAGAATCTGCTGTCGGGCGTCAGGTCTCGTCTTCTTCTAGTGTAAGAACATGTTTAGAGCCTGGAGCTGCACCGTAACTGACAGGATTCATTAACCGGAGCGTTTAAAACTGATTGAAGGTGAGGCCTCTTCCTCCCTCTCACCCTCAGTCTCTCTCTCTCTCTCTGGCTGTAGCTATCTTGAGTTGTTTTGACAAGATTGGATTTTTTAATTTCTTGTTAATAGTTAAGGACTCTAATATGGTTTTACAGTTGCGTGCAGCTGTATCTGCTCTTGTGGCTCTTTGACGATTTAGACAGGCTTAGTCCTGGTCTAATATGGAGTCAGTCCTCATCAGACATTTCATTGTGATTAAAAAGCAAACTAAACATTCTAAAAAGTTCTAAACCAAGGCTAATCCAGGTCTGTGTGGCGTGTAAATACCAACGTTAAAGCAGAACGTCTATAGGGACAAACGTTACAGCCCTGTGACAAATAAATTACGTGCATCCAATTGGGCAGAAATCTCAACTAAACAAACGACGAGTCAACTCAAGGCGTCTTAGCTGGTGTTGTTTTTGCAGTCTGCGTCGAGTGTATGGCGCACATGCTTGTCTTTATAGGATTACGTTACAGTGTGTGCAGCAGTGTTCAGGTTTCCACATGTCAGAGCTTGCGTCCAGGTCAAATGGTGGAGGCTGACAGTTTCTCCATCAGGACACAAAGATAAAGGGCCGACGGCAAAGAGGCAGGTCCCAGAGTCCTATGTGTCCATGTGGCTGCTATGTCCAAAACTAAACTGTGATTGTTCATTTTGTCTGGTCAAAGCGGTGCCAGCGAGAAACGTCTGATATAAAACATCCATCTTCTTTCGCTTACTTCTCGGAGACATTTTTATCTGTAAGGAGGCTGTACACTGCACCCTTTTCAACTTGAGGGGCCGCCAAGACTTAGATCCACACACTCTATACGTATTCAAGTGGACATATCTCACATAATTGTGGCTTATAAACATTGTTTTGGTCAGAATTTCGCATTGACTTGGAGCACCATCTGCTGGTATCAGTGGGAACGAGAAACGGGAAAACAAAGACTGCTAACGGCATTCTAGCAACTCAATGGTGCTGTAAAGAATATACAGCACAGAACTATGATCTTGGATTGGAGTTTTAAAATGCGGAGAACAGTTCTATCTATTCAATCTATAACGCAATAAAACACAGGGAGACCAAAATAGCGTACTTTATGCTGCTGAAGAAGAAACAGCCTCAGTGAACGGGATTACTCAAATACCACTCCAGGTAGGCATGTTATGTTCAATAGTATCCACAGCTGTTTTACTTCACATTACTGAATTGCCAAACTATGACCCCCCCAAACCTTATATTGCACAAGGCCCTCAAAATGCTAGAAACAACTCTGAGACTTGTATTAAACGAGACATATTATGCAAAATCGCCTTTATTCAAAATCAACTTGAGCTTCATTCATGCAGTGTGGCGTAATCCTATCACTTTGCTTGTTTATTCCTGGTTGGCTTCTTCTACGGTTCAGCGATCCGATCTGTACTTCCTGGGTAGAATCGCATTATTGGTCAAAACCAAAACTGTCCACATTTTTAAAGCCAGTAATCCAACACTGGGTCCATTCTGAGCCGACCTGTGCTCAAAGTATGTACACCACTGTGCCACAGAGTTGCTAGCAAAATTGTTGGATGATAGAGAGAGTTTATTTTCACTAAATGCTTTCACTACTGCTTGCGGAGGCGCTCCAGGCCAAATCCTCTGTAGCCCGACCTATGTATTTGAGAGTAACTTGCTAATCCTTACAGAGGCATTATTTATTTTATATTATTTATGTAAAATATCAATGCTCAAGCACCCTAAATGAGGATTTTAAGCCTCATATGCAGCACTACCTCAATGTTTCACTAATGCAAAGTCCAAGTAGCAAAGTCAATACTAAAGACTCATTATTTCCATTAAAAGAATATTAATAAACTCCCTAGAGCTATTTTTTCCGATTCTGCGTAACTGACTTCTTAAACCGGGGGTTTCTACCTGTACTTTATGCCAAGCGGGACACTAGTTTCTATTTAGTTAACCTATTTTTAAAAAGGTATCTCCTGGCCTGTAGCCAGAAAATAGAACAAACCGCCTCAGATATTAATAGTACTTCCAGGTAATAGGATGTGTGGCCTAAGAACACTTTGCCAAACATATTTGCGCCTCACTCTCATGTCTTAAAAACAATGTTGTCCTTAATGTGAGTTTTAAGTGGGTCCCCTCTGATTTGTGTCACTACATTCCACAACAAGGAGAGGAAACGCAGGTAATTGAGCGAAGAGGATGTTTGCTACGCGCCAGGCCAAGTAATTGGAGCCATTTTTAGACATTTGACTGTGCCATGCAGGCGTTGCTATTTTAGTGTTTCTTTGTTGCATAATTAATTTCATTCTTTGAAGCGGGACTTTGTAATCAGGAGTGGATTTGGGGAAGATGTATTGTCAGAAAGCGTGTTAGTGCAGACCTGAGTTGACACTTCAGGTTTTGAAGTCAGATTTCTTGGGTCAGGCTACGGTCACGAATGTACAAGACTTCCCCCTTTTTAAAGAACATTACCCAGAAATGTCTAGAAATAGTGCAACTAGCATTCCGTTGTGCAAAAAATGAAAGAGGAAACTGACATTAATGCCATCTGATTGCCAGTTCTTCTTAGTATAAAACCATTTACTTTATATGTTATTCATTTATTTATTTAGCCATGTCTGTGGAAGCCGTGGTTCAATGTTCCGCTTTTGGCAATTACTGTCAATCCTTCTGTTTTCATACAAATATCCAATGTCTGTGTGATTTGTTATCGTTTGCGGCGATTGAGTGGCCAGCAGTCTCTTTTCATAGCAAAAGGTCTCGGGGTGGACTCCTGGACAAAGTGGGTCCAGTTCTCTCTCCATGTCTGGATGCTTTCTTCTGATTCCTCTGGTTCTCCCCAGCAACCTAAAACATATACAATAGGCCAAAGGCTTCAGCTCATGCAGACCAAACCCAGCTAATCATCACAAGCTGGTCTTGAAATTTTCTGGTGCTGCAACGCGGCCACCCACTGCGGGGCAGGCAATGTCAGGCCCGGGGGCCAAATCTGGCCCTCAAGCATATACCCTTTGGCCCCATAGATGATTTTGAGAAATATAATGACACTAAAGATCTAAACACTGATTAAAATACTGACATTTTGTTAGAAATTCCCTGGGGGGAGACCTGCAGACCCCCCTTTAAGTCTATATGATGTATGAAGCAAGAAATAGAGAAAAGTGGTCCTTCAGTATTGATCCACAATGGGCAGGTTCGGCCCTCGATTTATTGACTAGGGAAAAAAACGTCACGCCCCCCAATCAAACAAACCTATCCCTGCCCTATGGCATAGCAAAATACAACATTTTCTCTTTTTTTCTCTTCTTTATAGGTGCTATAACTTTTTTTTCTTTTACAAACAATGGAACTGGGAGTATAGAAAGTTGAACTGTTTGTTCGTCCTAACTTTTCTAACATTCAACCCCAATTCTTCACAAGGATGAGTTATTCAAAACTTTCAGGGAGAAAAAATTGACTTTACTGTCACAGCAAATTATGCTAACAGACAAAAAAAGACCTTATAATTGGATAATGGCCTGTCAAAAATGTTGGCTTTTTAATCTACTGAAGGACAAAACAAACTTCATTCCACTACAATGATAAAAAATGTAATATCTAGCCTCTATCAGGGATCTCCAACCAGTAGCTCGGGAGCTACCGGTATCAAAACAACTCCAAACATTTAGGTGAATATAGCAAAGTATAAACCAGTCATTTCCTATTATTGTATTGAATGATCATCTTGGCAGTCCTAGAGGTCTAGTTACACCTGTTTTAAGTATAAGTAGCTCGCTGCCATTTTTGTGATGCAAAAGTAGCTCACAAGGTAAAAAAGGTTGGAGACCCCTGCTCTATATCATTCTTATACGTATATCATTCCTTGTTTTCATATTTGGCTTGAGTTTTACAGAACAGTATCGTATCATTTGTTGCGTGTGACTGTGGTAAACGTGTCAAATCAACAGGTCAGCAGTGGCTCACCTTACCTGCCTATGTTCTGACTCTATAGCTGTATGTTGTTTGCCCATAAAAGGGTTGAGCACAGCCTTGTACAAACCAATTGTGTTGCAGTGATTTGTGTTGATACGGTGTGGACCGAAGTGACCTGAGGCGACTGTACTTTGACCATTTCTGACTGATAAACTCCTCTCCAATGTGTAACTTAAAAGGCTTAAAATAGCATTTACCTCGCTTATGGAGAGGAGGAAAAGCATGCAAAAGTCGACTGGCAAAAGCTTGGCATTGCGTATAATACCTAACAATTAAAATAGAAGAAAATTGTTGATGATAAAGAGTAAGGCTGAGTACTGTTCAATTTCTTTCAACAGCGGTACCTGAACGATACTTTTTCCGATTCCTATTCTAAATTGTTGGTCATCTAGAACCATGAAACAGAACAATAATGGCCATTTATTCCATGAAAGACTGATTTCTTTTCATTTGTTATCATTTTTTTGAGCTGAAACAATCAAGTAACTTTCTTTAGTGCTGTTTTAACTACTTTAAAACAGCAAATAATGTTGAGCTTTATCCTGTCATCTTCATAGCTCATTATTAATATCATCAAATTGCCATTAGCACACTGTTGTGGCTTTCATTACAAATGTTTGCACTTGGTACATTACAATAGCCTTGGCGGCTGGCAGATTTACATTTAAACCGTGCAGACATTAGAAACCACAGAGCTCTGCACCCAAACAACAGCGGCAGGAGAGATCGTATTGTTCTGTGACACTGTGGACCTCCTCAGTCACTGAACGTACAAGCAGCACATCGACGCGGTGGGAACAAAGCTCTTTAATGGAGCTCTAGATTGGACATCGCTGTAGTAATATATTGGAACAAAGCTCTGGTGGCCATGTTGTGGTTGTCCTTTTGAACCTGTAGTGCAATGCAAAAGAAAAGGAAAAAAACACTTATTTATGTTATGCTTATTGTATTATGTTTCTAAATACTAACCGGCCTTATATCTAGTAATAAAATTCACTTTTAGCATTTTTTTTAATTATATTTTTTTATTAAAAAGAAAAAAAAAACTATACCTTCCTATTGTTGCTTCCTTTTCCAAACTCTTTATTTTTTGCGGGACCACAGTGCTGAAAGAAGACACATAAAACACACGTGTATTTGAGATGCTTTATTGAAATAAAGTTGGATCCCCAGTCCGTGTCATAGTTAGCATGGGAGCATTGACAGAAAAAAAGATGTCTCCTGATAATGACATAAGCAATTTATAACATATACCTGTACAGTACCAAATTTTTATGTGTTGGTTTTTCTTTTATTTCAAGACTATTTACATTGTTGATTCTCACTGAAGGCATTCATTTATAATTATGTTTTAAACAAAGAAGGCTGAAATAGATTCTACAAAATAGACACTTTTTTCTTCGAACACAGCTTTTCACATTTTTGACATTTTCTCAATTCACAATGTCGTCACAGACATGGTTTTCACTTCACAGACTGTTGAAAACCATTTCAGGTCTTACCTTATGAAGCTCATTGAGAAAAGGCCAAGAATAAAGGGTGCCAATTTTGGATAATTAAAAATATAAAACATATTTTGAGTTGTTGCACCCTTTTTTTGTTTCCTACATAATCCCATGTGATCATTCATAGTGTAATGCCTTCAATGAGAATCATACAATGCTGTGTTGAAAATAAAGAAAAGCTAATACAAAAGTGTTTTTTTTCTTTAGTGACTTTGCAATATTGCTTATGCATTCATGGATGTAGTTCTCTGCCCATCCTTATCTCCTAAACTGTTCCTGTCTTGTGAGTTGTTTTCTCATAACAAGCCCACACACTCAGGCTCCTCTCTTTCTCCCTCTCTCCTCTCAGAGCGGGACACCATGGTAGACACGCAGCACCTCTTGGCCTGGCCCTCCAGTTTCGGCTTGAGTTCGATGGATCTTTCAGACTTGGACAGCAGCTCCCACGCCCTTGACATGAAGCATCTGGCCACGTTAGACTACTCCTCCATCTCCAACTCCTCCTTAGCCTCCTCCCTGTCTCCTCCGCTCGCCTCCTCCGCCGGGACCTACGACCTCAGCCCGCCGCCACACACCCAGGAGCCTCTGAGCAGCCTGGACTACATGCACAGCTTCAGGAGTGAGATGGAGACACATAACACACACAGTAAGGGGGAAGGATTTGTGCAATGTTCTTCTTAAATACAACTGTCTTTGGTTTAAGAGTTGCATTTATTATTTTATATTAGAAGTTAAGATAAATCATAGTATTAAAATGTCCAGGCCATTCTTGGAATCTGATTAAGTTAAAACACTAACAGAGTGCCCTCTCTACTTGGATAGCGTGTAAAATGCCTCTTTTGAAGTCATGGAAAACGCATGGAAAGTATACTTTCCAAAGCGATACTTCTCCAACTATAATGACTCACCTGGTTCAGCTCTAGTTTGACTGTTAATGCTGAGTGGAGGACATTAACAATACTTCTGATGTGCTCTGGTGGCAGAATATGATGCTTATTGTCTAATAAGTAGCCACATTGTTAGCCTGTGCTAGCTGCGCTAAAATGCTCCAGAACAAAGGAAACATCTGTCATTTCAACATTTTCCCAGGAGTGCACTTCCAGACCCCTGTTTTGTCATGTTTTGTAGGAGACATACGCTCACACAGATGCATGAATGTCTTCACACTATGAGTTTTAGCCATTTTTCAGAGCAGGCACTGATGTTCGGGCAGACTAGAGCCTTTCTGCTCGAGTATCTTGGTTACATATTTTTGACTATAAAAATGTTATGGAAAATCCTTGAAAGTACCTGGAATCATTAGTAAAGAGTGGGAGCATTGGTGACACTATTACAAATATGGAGAAATATCTCTAATTAAGCACAAACTGCCCATGCCCAATTCATGTTTTTAAACCCTTACATGTGCTCGAGTATCTTGGTTATTAATCACATCTTGGTTATGGCAGTACTCTGGATATGATGTCTGCATGCGCTCGGAGAAACCTGGAAACTCATATAATCTGGCCCATCCGTCCATAGGAGTGGATCCCTTCCCCAATGTGGTTCTCCTCGAGGTTTCTCCGTTTTGTCCCACATGGTTTCCTTGCCGCGGGGGAGGGTCTAAGGATGTGGGAAACCCCGGGCTGCCATTTCATTGTTTGATGTTTGATATTGACTTGTTTTGTGTTTGTACCGACCTCTGAGATGACTCCTGTTGTGATATTGGCATTACAAAAACTGATTGATAGATTGATTGATATTCCTGTTTACATGGAAAACAACAGTATCCTGGATATTTATGCTCCAGAGCGGGGCTAATGAATAATATGATGAGGAGCTAAACACTTTAGCATGTTACTAACATGCATTTCACACATGTTTTGTTTATTTTCAGAAGACATAAAGGTTGAGCAAATTCCTTCCCGTATTTGTCGCTGTATGCTCAGTACATCAACAGCGATGAGAAACCAAGACACTTTTTTTTGCATTTTGTTCTGTTTTGTATGTGTTAAATAAAGGAAAGAAAAAGGAAAAAAAAAAGAAACCAAGACACTCTGTCCCAATATCCTGGATACTGTAGGAATAGGAGAGTATCCTGATTTCTAACAAGATAAGAAAAGAGACGATAATAACCTAGATACTGGCTTATCCAGAAAACTGAAAGGGGGATATTGTGTTTACATGGACACAGACAAAACCAGGATACTTAAAATCCCTGTTGATAACCATAATACTCAACTGCATGTAAACACACTGTCAGTCTTTCAGGATAGATAGTGGTTCCTTGAAACTACTTAGACTTCTTCATGCAGTTTTTCCCCCCAGAACAATAAAAAGTTGGCATTGAAATGTACAGAAGGTTTTTCAATCACTTTCACAATAGCGCATTCAACATGAACCACGCTATCAATCAGCATCGGTCTCTTTAGTCAAGTTGAACCAGAGCTTACTGGAAAAGACATTTACAAGAGACAAAACCATAAATTCCATGAGATTTACTCTGCATCGCTTCTTGTCTGTTCAGGTCTGATCAAGTTGGAGCCGGAGTCCCCCCCTCAGCACATGGACTGTCCGGTCTTCGCCAAGCTTCAGGATGACACGACGACAACGACAACTCCGTCACTAAACATCGAGTGCCGGGTGTGCGGGGACAGAGCTTCAGGCTTCCACTATGGAGTCCACGCCTGCGAGGGCTGCAAGGTGAGCTACTCGACATGAAAAATGGAAATGGTCAGGGCAAACAATTATACAGGAAAGTCTACATCTGTCTTCTTTGTGAACAATGGACGATCTGATATCACCCAAGTAATTAAGAGTCCAGGACCAATGTCAAAGTTGTTTGCCCAGGACCAATGTTACAACCAGCCAATCAGGGGTCAGTTTTGGTAGATAAGGGGAGGACAGTTTGCTTTGAAAACTTGACATTTTGTGACAAAAAATAAATTTAGGAACAGGGAACAGTCTGCTGTAATTTTGGATAGCTCTATGAGTTGGTTTGTCTGTAAATATATCTAAACCTAACCCTAACCCTAACCTTAAAGATTTCCCTGTTCCTAGACTTAATTTTTGTCCCAAGCCGACTATCTAGCACAACTGATCCCTGATTGGCTTCTTGTAACATTGGTCCTGGGTAAACAGCATAACATTGGCCCGGGACTCTTAATTACTTGGTATCTTGATATCAGGAGCATCGTGAAGGATGGCCACTGAGCGATGAATGAGGAAGCGTCAATAAAACACAGTGATTTGAGCATCGTTCTTCTGCCCAATGCAGATTAGACAAGTTTACGGTAATATAGATTTCATTGGTCCACAAGACAGTGATTGATCAGATTCTTGCTCCGATTGTGATACTAGGAAGTGGAACGTGGGTGGTTATGGTACGCAACACAGTGTATAGGTTTCATTTCGTGTCACTCATAGAACAGACATGGGCAGAAAATCGTATGTAAATTTTTGGGCAAAGGGTGTCGTCTGATGTCTAACCACAAGCCCTTTGTATGTTTTCCACTGTGCGACAGGGCCCTGCATATAAAACACTACAGGGGTGTGGGGGAAGTCACTTCCAATTTCTCTGAAACATACAGACATCATAAGAACCTAAGAGTTTGCGCAGAGTTCATCTTGTGCCCTCCCCCGAGAAAGGGCAGATTTATGGAAACAGAAGGGTAGACAAAAAGTCAGACGTCGCCAGTCAATATTCCACGTAAAGCGACACCACGAAAGTTTTCACTCAAATATACAGTATGATGAATGCGAGTTATTTTGTCTTCTCTTTGGGTCAGTAATGTACTGGACTAGAAATGTTTGTACGCTCTGAGCTGCTGCCGGCTTC
Organism: Lesueurigobius sanzi; assembly: GCA_900303255.1. Lineage (NCBI taxonomy): Eukaryota > Metazoa > Chordata > Actinopteri > Gobiiformes > Gobiidae > Lesueurigobius > Lesueurigobius sanzi. Next base: position 16,243 of record OMNZ01105728.1, on the reverse strand, counting down.
AGATACCACCCTCGGAGAATTTGGTTTAGGAGACTACCGAGCTTCTGAGTCATGAGCAGTGACTTTTTATACATTTTTATCACTGTGTGTGCTAATATTATTCAGTATTTGTCATATAATTTGTTAGTACAGGCATTATTGCGACAGCTCTAAAAACCTGCAAAGTTAGTTGTTGTGAGGAATGTTATATACATGGGCCACGTAGGTTTTTGATACTTATTCCTTTTTCTACTGTTCACATTATTAGAAGCTTTAGCAGGAATTTGTCCCACCGTCCATGTTCTACCTGAAAAAAGCAACTGGACACCATGGCAACCAAGCTAATTCAGAAACTGGCAATTGATTTGTAGCTATTTCTGAAGCCATCCATCTATCTTCCCTTGTGTGGTGCTCCCAACCTCATGCCTTGCCCAAAGACACAACAACAATACTCACTAGTTGGAGTTGGGATCAAACCTCTAACTTGACAGTTTGTGGGCGATCACAGCACAACCGAGCCACTGCCCAATTTAGGTGTATAATACATAATTTGTGGGGAGAGGGAAAAAATGGAATCAACAAGCATCCAAACGGTATGAAATGTGATAACCTTTTGGACTCTCGGAGGCAAATTAGCTTAAGTCGCCTTTTGCTAATCTACGAGCCGTGGTTTAACACGTTTATGCCCGTTAACTACCGAGCGGTTGATAGACACACGAGCCATAAATCTCTGGTAAGTGCTAATTTCCAAGACTCGGCCGCGCTGAGAGGCTGAGTGACTGCTCATTGTTCCGACGGGGCCCTGGGGACTGGCACCAGAAGAGCGGGTCAGCCAAAAGAGCAAACACTTAATTGTTTCAAAACACAAAACATTCTTCATTAAGGCGGAGCCTCGTCCCCCCGTCTCACTTCCCTGCTCCCAAAATAAACCAGGATTAAAAATGGACCATGTGTGAATTGTGGAAATCAATTTAACAAACGGCGGGAGACACCCATGTTTTTATTTTATTTTGCAAGAAAATACCAAATATGTTTTGTCATCTGTGACTTTTGTGTTATGTCTCATTTGTCAAACGGTGCTGGAGCTCAGCGTGGGAGCTGGACATTTGACTTGTTGATTGTAAGATAAGATTACGCTTTTTTTAATGCTACTTCAAAATATAGAAACGCCCAAAGCAGACATCCATTTTACAGACTTCCTCAAATTTAGACTTACAGTAAATGTACTCCAAGTATATTCACATCAAATCCTCAAATGTAACAACTAAACACAATCCCTGTCTATCATTCTCTTGCATTTCTTTGTAGCGATAAATATGAAAGATATGCGTTTAATTTTGTTCTTGTCTTTTGCTTTTCAGGGTTTTTTCCGGCGAACGATAAGGCTGAAGCTGGTGTATGATCACTGTGACCTCCACTGTCGCATTCACAAAAAGTCCAGGAACAAATGTCAATACTGCCGCTTCCAGAAGTGCCTCAACGTCGGCATGTCCCACAACGGTAATGTGCCCCACACACGATACTTGTTCAGTACTTCAGCTTATTGTAGCATTTATAAAACACAAGACCGAGGAATAACATGAATCTGAATTCCTGAGTGCTATTACAACTAAAATGATAAATAAAATAAAAGGATAATTTAGTAGTCCCAACAGTGATGAGAATTTAAAAAACATCATTTAATCCCATTTACTTCTTGAGAAAGGCTTTGTTGGAGCCAATAGGCGTGGAAGAAACCAGCAACATGCTTTAAAAGATTTTATTATCAGCCCAGTACAATACATGCTTTTTAGAAAATGTGAAAAGAGAATTGTAGCAAGGGAGGAGTGCCTTGGTTATTTGTTTTTCTCGTAATCTCATAATTTACAGTTATTTCAAACTAGGTTACTTCCTCATTGATCTTTATGTGGCCTGTACTCACTCAGTGTAAACAAGTTTGAAAACCACTGTATCAGAGTCTTAATAGTTCATATTCATTTCTCGTATGCCAATGAAAAGCGTAAGCATATCTATTTTTGCCATTCAATATAGAAGAACAACAGGTATAATAGATACTCGGTACAGATTGATATGCAATGCAATAGGTATAATAGATAATATCCATTATACCTGTTGCCTACTCTAAAGAACCAATTAATAACCATTTTTAGTTCTTTCATACATTCCATTTCATACACATTTTGTTATATATGGAGCTTCAAGTAACACTAGGCTACACTACACATTTGCCTTTGTGTTCTTTTTACCCTATAGACAATAAACCGCTGTCCAACCACTAAAAATAAGTTAACAGGTCAAAGGCACAGATGAAGTGGCAGCTGCCCCCTTGAAGACGCTGCTGTATCTGCCCGCAGCGCTGCCGTCTTTAGAGAAACCTATATTCAGAAATACGCCGCGCCGCAGTCTACGCTTTGTCTTCTGTGGTCTTCGGTCACAAACCTTTGGTCATGTTTCAGTTCGATACATGTGCCATTTAAAGACGAGATAGTGGTCAAGGGGTAACGCCTCGCCAGTTTCTCAAGAAAAAAACTACCAGGAAGGGTTAAAATATAGATGGTATGGGTTTAAGATGGCAGCAGTGGTTTCTTCACATCTGTTCACGCTCAATGCTCTTTGTTAAGTTGACTGTCAGGGTGATAATGTGAAGATGCTCAACAAACACCCACTTATGTATTACTTTAGCATTCTATTAGCAAAAACAACTGTATTGAAGTATTCAGACCAGTATTAATTTAGGTCTTAGATGTTGTTTTGACAAAAATTTTATTCAGTTTAAGTCAAGATACTTTTAGTTTTAGTCACTGAAGTTCCAATTTTTAGTCTCGTCATTTCATTTTTATGTAATTGTAAAGTAGGGTAAGGTATACTCTAGGGTAAGGTATACTTTATTAATCCCCGTAGGAAAATTCGTTCTCTGCATTTGACCCTTCCTTCGATGCCACTGGGCCAATCCGTCAGGAGCAGTGGGCAGCAGATGTGGAGCCAGGCTCATGGTCAGAATCACATGGCCGGAGGATTTAACCTAATGTGCATGTTTTTGGGTTGATGGGGGAAAGCGGAGCACCCGGAGGAAACCCATCCAGACACGGGGAGAAAATATGCAAACTCCACACAGAAAGGCCGCACGGGCCGGGAATCGAACCCGGGACCTTCTTGCTATGAGGCAAGAGTGCTAACCGCTCAGCCACCGTGCTGCCGAATAAATTGCTAAAATATATGGTGATTTTAGTCATAGTTTTAGTCTCATTAACTGTTTTTTTTACTTTTAGTCTAATTTTAGTCGCAAAAATATTACTTGTGACAAAATGATTTAGTCATTGAAGTTAACACTGATTCAAATGGACAGTTTTACAAGTTCCATTTTTCATGGAGTATGAATGATAATACAAAAATATTTCTTTCCACTTGAAATCTTAATGAAACTGAAACTACTCAAATGTCCCTGATCTAATGTTTACATGACCTTCAGCAACTGCCAGGAAAACTGTTTGTACAATATGTAAACTTTTGATCAGGGACATTTGGCATGATTGACACTATTCTATGAAATGCATAAGTTTACATACCCTGCATTCTGTCAGGGTATGTAAACTTTTGGCCAAAACTGTATTTAAGAACTCAAGTAAGTCAGTGGAAGTAGACAGCTTGATATGTCCATAATGCAATAAAACTAATACACCTGGATGGAGAGTTTACACATACTGTAAATCTTTTCACAAACCGTTTCAACATGCTAAATGCTAAATATAGACAATTAGACATGCTAGTTAACTTGTTTAGTGACCTGCTGGCCCTGTTGAATGCTTTGTAGCAGTGTAGGTGTGGACTGGTTCTGCTTCACTGATCCAGCCCTGAATCTCCTGTTGGTTTTGCTCCTCTTGTCGTCGAGGCGTGGCACTCGCGGTTTAGACGTGCGGCTCCATTAGCCAAACAATGCAGCTGCAGGATTTTTATCAAATTAAGCCACCCAGCTCAATTCCAATGGTAATATTGTTTTTGAAATTTACAATGGAACTGTCCAAGCAACGCTCAGAGTAAACAAACAAATGACCTGGTGGTGTGGACGATGTGGTCATGCTAGCTCCGCTAACTTAAACATGTTCTGGCCGTAGCTTCCTGTGATCTTGTTAAACTGACCTCCTCGCTCAGTAATAAGCTGCGTATTCAAGCCCAATCCCTACATATTTTTCAAAGGAGATACTTTGTTCAGCTGTTTGTATTCTACTGTTATTTAGAAAAGCAAAAATGACAGATTGAAGTTTATTGTTATTAATTTGACAGCCGAGGACCACCAATTTTCTGTTTTCTCTCACAAAGTTTTCTCTCAAGTCAACAAACTCTGCAGTGTTTGGACATTTGTAACAGCTGTCGACTCTGCAGCACTATCTGAAAAATTGTGAGTTTACAATCCCTAGCATAAAAATATATTCACGACTAAGAATAGTGTGCTAGGATGAAAATATTTTGTATACTCACAATAAATAGTAACGTATATGCTGTCATGTTGTTTAACTCTGTACATCCAGGACTAAACCAGATCTAAACTAGGACTAACTGTATAAATCCAGTTCTAAACCAGGTCTAAACTAGGACTAACTGTATAAATCCAGGTATAAACCAGGTCTACACTAGGACTAACTCTACTAAACCAGGTCTAAACTAGGACTATCTGTATAAATCCAGTTCTAAACCAGGTCTAAACTAGGACTAACTCTACTAAACCAGGTCTAAACTAGGACTAACTGTATAAATCCAGGTCTAAACTTAGGACTAGCTCCATGTACCCAGTACTAAACCAGGTCTAAACTAGGACTAGCCCTATAAATCCAGTTCTAAACCAGGTCTAAACTAGGACTAGCCCTATAAATCCAGTTCTAAACCAGGTCTAAACTAGGACTAGCCCTATAAATCCAGTTCTAAACCAGGTCTAAATTAGGACTAACCCTGCTAGTTTCTTTTCTTATAGTCAGACCTGTGTATTTGTTTTTACCTTCACCTTTTACCAGTTTTGGCTGGACTAACTGTATAAATCCAGGTCTAAACTAGGACTAACTCTGTGCCCAGTACTAAACCAGGTCTAAAATAGGACCATCAATGATCATGGTTTAGGCCTTTAGACGTTTAGTCCTGGATTTATATTTGACCTGGTTTAGACCTGGTTTAGTCCTGGGTTTATAGGGTAAAATACTTTTTTTTGTTTTATACCAGTAAACACATTTTCCAAAATTGCAACAAAAAACAGTATACAATGGTATATATTACTTTATTTGTAATATTCTGGGTAAAGGGAGCCGTAGGTGCATGATCTTTGCCCATACAGCCCTAAAAACTTTGAACTGAAGCAGGAGAAAAATAGGTCACGTTTTAGTCTCGAGACAGGCATAACCTCTGCACTTGCCAACCCACATTTAAATCAAACTTGAGGCGTTTGAACTTAAAATATAACGTTCCCTGCTCTTTCCTTTGCCCCCACAGCTTCTAAAACGCCACCATTTCCTCGGCGCGTGAATAAATGATTGACGGCGAGCGGGTATAGTTGGTCCTGTGCGGCTGGAAGCTGCTGTGTCACTGTGTTTGAACGGCTGCCAGGTCTGCCAGGGCCACTCCGGCTCGGCTCCCATTCATTTGTTTAAGGCGCACATTAATCTCTGCCACTCTTGCACAACTCCAGACACGCTACGCACGCCACAGCGGAACGTGCGCGGCGCTGCCATTGGCCCGCGTCGAAAAGAGATAATTAATGACGTGCCGCTCCCACTCAGCTTTTTAACCGTTTCACAGCGCAATCGATCGATATTCGTTTTGCAACTTTACAGCCGTCCTTTGTTATTCGGCACAGGTAGTCTGAGGCGAGACGCTGCGGGTGGATGGGGGAAAAGTATATTACGGACATAAATATGAGAAAAAAACGTATTGCAAGTTTTTTGTCATTTTATGTTTTCCTATTTAAGATAAGATAAGATAGTTCTTTATTGATCTCACAATGGAGAAATTCACTGCTTACAACAGCTCTTAAGACAGGATCACACAGGGGGGTGCAAAAAAGGTCAGGAAATGTGCCATCAGAAGAAAAAAAAAAGTTTGTAGAACAGGTAGTAGTAATAATAATAATGAAGAATAAAAATATAGCAGTGTCTCTTAGCATCTCTCTGTAAATACACTGTACGACCATCTCTTATACGTCTTATACGCACTACATAAGATAAGAAATAAGATTAAAAAATAAACTCTTGGTCAAATTGCAGGGCTTAAAAACTTAATAAACCACATTAGGAATTAAATAATGAAAAGTCCCTCTGAACACACTTTACACAACAGTTGTTCTTTCGTTGTATACTACTATAACTACAACTGTACTACACTACAGCTACTAGTGTTGTTCTTCTATTATATAAAATGATATTTACTTATTTCCTAATTTATATGAAAAGGGGTGTTGATAGTTTACTCTAATGTTGCATAATATATTATGTAGAACAACACAAACGAGTATGTGTGGTTGGGTGCGTGGTGGTGCCTCTTTGTTTATGGGTGACTATTCAATGGGGGCCAGGGGGTTGGATGGGGGAAAGGGACTGGTTCGAAGTTGTGCTACATTCTTGTATGAAAAGCGCTTTATCAGCAAAGACTGATTGATTGTAGCAGTGTGTGGTGTGAAATTATGGAATGGATTGAATGAAAGGTTAAAAGAATGTGTGTATGTTTAATTTCAACAATTTGTACACAAATCTATGTGTTACAAGGATACAACAAGCTCATATAATGTTGTAAATATTAAGCTGTAGTTATCTCCAGTAGTTTGATTGTCTTTTGTCTTTGCGCATTCTGTGAGGCGGCTTGTCAACCCCAACTTGTTGTTTTGGTTCGGAATAAAGATGCCCATAGTGGCTGGCCATAAACGGCAAGAGGAAATTTCCCTTTACTAAAGTTGGCAGTGATCCTTACAGACATTATTGTTATCATTATATGACATTGTATTATTATAAAGTTGTAAATGAAGGCACTATCAAAGGCAATAACGTGGTATAATTCTCCGTAGACACGCCTTCATTCCAAACAGCAGGAGCAGCAGTCAGGTGCATTTGAGTCACTCATTGGCTCCAAATCATGACTCAGGGATTTGTGTCTGAAAGTGAGAGTCCGATTGATTTGACCACTTCATTGAACATCGTCATCAACACAGGATGCAGACCCTATTCTATTTTTTTTTTTTTTTGGTTTATAATGAAAAATAATCCTGCACTGCAAGTTTCTAGTGATGGGATTTATGGCTCTTTACAGGGAGCCGAATCTTTGGGGTCGATTCAATTCAAAGAGCCGTTCAAAAGAACTTCTTTCTTATTAAAATTAGCCAAAAGGACTGAAAGGTCTAAACCAGGACTAAAACTGGACTGAACTAGAACTGAACCAGGGCTAAAACTGGACAAAACCAGGTCTACATCATGATTAGGCCAGGGCTAAACCGGGACTAAAACTGAGTTAAAACTAGTGATAAAGTAGGATTAAACAGGGTCTAAATCAGGTCTAAAACAGGACAAAAACTGGACTAGACCAGAGCTAAATCAGTGTTAAACCAGATGAAACCAAATGATGATGGAGATGATTTTCATTCCTTGAAAAAAAAAAAAAAAACGTATTTGTGAATCACATTTTGTGCCACAGTCAATGAAAAAAGGCTACAAAATCTTTCACTTCTGTAGCCTTCTCTGGTGTTGTGCTGATTCTTGTGTCCATTCAGGGTAAATCTACATCAAATTGACTGAAAAACAGAGCCGGCTGTTTAGTTGAGATCCGGCCTCAAAAGAGCTGTTCAAAAGAGCCGTTCAAAAGAGCCGATTCGGACCTGAACGTCACATCACTACAGTTTTCAGCCTCTCTTATAATCCATCTAGGACAGAAACATCCAGGTTCAGATCCACTGGTGTTTTGGACCAATCACGTGACGGTATTGTGATGTTATTGCTGTGAGGAGGCCGATTTTATAGGCTCCGGCAATAGCAAGCACTTTTATTGATACTAACAACAACATGACTTACAAACATCAGTTGTTATGAAACTAAATATTGAATTGTTTTAGTGCTTTTACGCTTTAAGACTTGGTTGTAGTTGGCTGAAACAAGGTGCAGATGATCTAATCAGCAGCAAATGTCCCTTCGTAAACCTGTCCTCTTCCCGAGTGACTCACACTGGATCCTTTCCATATATTAATTACTGTAATTACTGGCCTTTCTGTGCTAATGAAATTTGTTTTAAATTGTTAGTTGTGATCCAAACTCATTCTTCACAGATGACTTCATAAGAGCTCTGCAACTGTCAGGAAGCAATATTATCACAATATAGTGTAAACAGCAACAACTAGACCGCTAGTTCACGATGGGCTAAAAGGCTTTATAATCAGATGCACAGCACACAAAGGTATTTTTCATAATTATCTGCTTTCTGCAACATACTGTGTAGAAGAACAAAACTAATTTATTACAATTCAAGAGGGACAAAAATGGTATTAATGAAACCGATGCTAAATCTTGTCTTGAGTTTTTGGCGACGTTGTTGTAATGCTGTGCTCAGATCAAATACACATATTGTCAATGTCCTCTTCGTGTTTTGACGAACAGGTCAATATTTCGTCAGACTTTTTGTTATTGTTGATGAAAATTCAATGTAATTTTAAGGCACATTTCACCCAATAATTAAAACGAAAATTGACGAAATTGACAGTGCATATGATGGTAAATGGTTTCAAGAATGTGCTTTTACTTCCACTTTTCCAACAATGAACCACTCACCCAGTCACACTCTCATCCATACACCAGTTTACACACTGCAAACAAGGACAGTTTGGACATGTTTCGCCGAGGATGTTGCTATGGAAACGCTGACCTTTGAACCCTCTTCCCGTTGTATAATTTTTTTTTTTTTTTAATTTAATTTCTGCGTCTCTCTTCCCTCACAGCGATCCGATTCGGCCGGATGCCACAGGCGGAGAAGGAGAAGTTGATGGCTGAGTGTTCGTCAGACGTGGAGCTCTTACATCCCGAGGCGGCGGACCTCAGAGCGCTGTCCCGACATCTGTATGAGGCGTATCTCAAATACTTCCCCCTCACCAAGGCCAAGGCCAGGGCCATCCTCTCCGGCAAGACTGGGGACCATGTGGTGAGAATGTGCTCTTAATGCAGCGCTGTTGAATACACGTTCTTTAGTCCCTTTAATTTGACCAACACAGTTAATATGAATCGAGCAGCTGAGGGTCTTGGGGAGGGGATTGTAATATCACAGTAATAATAGGCTAAACATGCAGTACATTTTTAGGAATATAAATAAATTATGAATTAAACAAATACTATGCAAAATTAAGCAAGTCTGAAGCACTCCAGTCCTTGTTAGATTCTGTTGCTTCAAAGAGGGAACAAGAAATTGGCCTCAATATTTTTTATATTTTTAAAGCCTATAACCCATCACCAAACACACCAAAATAACGGCATGGAAAGCTGAAAGTGAGATCTTGTTTGCACAGTTTTACATTGTGTCATTCCCTATATTGCCTCCAGAGAGTGCTCCAGAGCTACTCAAAGTCCTGACCAGCTCAGTCTCTCTGCATCTGGATTATACATTGTAAAGTATCATTACTGAGGCACTCAAAGAATGTTTTTAATGAATTCATTTAGCAGGAAAATGTGATTCTCATTTGCTTTTTAAGAAAACAGCTGTAGACTTCACTTTCTTCATTTTATTGTCTAAATAAATGTTCATCAGTCACAATTACAGTCATGTAGCACATAGTCCTGTCTTTTAAAATGTGAGTACTTGTTGTTAATGTCACTGTCGTCGTAGTCATTCTGTAGCTGCCTTCACTGACAGGACTCTCCTTTTCAACAGTGCCCCAGTCTGACTGGTTTATCATTGTTCCATATGCTACTTTCTTTTCAGTATTTTAAAGGGTTCATCTTTTGTTTTGTTTTCTGAGCCATAGACTAGGTATGGGCAGATCGATACCATAGTATCAATATATTGATACCAAAAGGCTACTTTTTGAGTATGGATCCTGGGTAAAAAGTAAGTACTAATTAGCAAATGTGACATAGACACAAAAGAGCGACTTACTTCAGTATTCTGGGCCAAAACACCTCACAGCAGAAGAGCCTTTAACTGAGCCATGAAACAGGAGGAACTAGTTTATGTTCTGTTTGTCCTTAAAGTATCAATTTGATAATAAATGACTTTACAGTTGTGCTCAAAGGTTTACATTCCCTGGCAGAATGTCAGGGCGTGAACGTATGCATTTCATAGAATATGAATGATAACACAAAAGCCTTTATTTCACTCATGGTTAGTGGTTGCATGAAGCCATTTATTGTCAAAAGTTTGTTTACGCTTTTCAAATAGAAACTAGCCTGATCAGAAGTTTACATATTGTGCATTTTGGAACAAACCAAGTCCAAATTTGTCAGAGAGTCCTGTATTTCAGCTGAAGTGAGTTTTTCTTTGCTCCTGAACAATTTTCCTGGCAGTTGTTGAAGGTCATGTAAACGTGAGATCATCAGGGACATTTGAGTCACCGAAAGATTAAAAGGGTATGTAAACTTATGAGCACAACTGTATGTAATTAATTTTACAATGGCATAGTTAAATAACCGGTTAACATCATTTGAATAAACATGTAAATAATATAAAATAACTTGTTTTAGAAATGGATGTTGAAATTCGGTATGGTATCGGCCATCACCACCATAGACGTACTTTTCTTAGCAGGTATAGCTTTGTGATAGTGGGAAGAGGTATTCAGCAAACTGTCAGGGCTGAAACTCAAGTCAGAGTAGTTCAAGGCTCCACTGTATCACTTTGTAGCTGTGTTTTGACTGTTCGTCTTAGGGAGGTCTGGGTTATTTACTAAACTTGGGAGTCAATGAGTGCAGCTTTGTCCAATATTTATATTTTTCACGCCTAAAGCCTTGAAATTAGCTCGCATTTAGTCGACTCAAGTGTTTCCTTTTATCTCGTGCTTTATGCCAGTATGAAATGATAGCTTTTGTTGAAAATCAGCAATATGTGCTGTGTTTAGAAATGACTTATTTGCCAATTGCAGTCAAGTTGTTCTTGATGTTCAGTGAAATACAAGACAAAATAAGAAAAAGAACACAAAAAGCCACAATGCATTGAATTTAGATTTCTATACGTTGCATGACACATGACATCACAACACTCTAAAAAGCCTATAGTTTAAAATTGAGATGGAAAGGTATGATAACTGTTAAAATACAGATTTCTAGTCTTATTTTATTGCTAATTTCTCTAAAATTCTTGGGTCTGTCCACATGAAACAAAAACTGTCACAAAGTTCAGTGTCTTCTCTGTCAGCACATATGGACTAAGGTCTAATTATTTTGTCATAAAAATGTCCAAAAGTGGAGACAATGTTCAAAAATATGAGTAGAAAGGACTTTCAGCCATGAGAATAGTTTGTCAGGTTTGTGAATCCAATCACTATCAAATACTGATCAATTTTCTTTTCGGAAATTTCTTTCAAAAACTGTTTCTCTCCCTAAGAGTTGTATTGGCACCTGCTCCAACTGAAATACCTTCTGTAGCGTATTTTTATCATTACATTTTACCACATTCATGCATTTCTTAATTTGAATTGGTGGTTTGGTTTGGCTATAGATTAATAGTTCATGATGATAAAATGAAAAAATGCACCCATAGCTTTCTCTTTTTGAGCAATTGGAAAAATACTCAATACTCAAGGTAGAAGAAATTGAGCAACCTCTGTCAGGTTTATGCATGTCTTTTACTATGTTAAGCTTCATTTAACATTTTTAGTTTAACCTGCCAATAAATTCTCGGCGGTGTGTAGAAACTGATTGTTTACATGCCGCCACACGACTGGACAGGACCTGTGTGACGTCAACTCTGTTGCATAACTTTGTGCTTTAATGTTTCAGCCTTTTGTCATCCACGATATGAGGTCTTTGATCGAAGGGGAGCAGTTTATCAACGTGCGGGTCCCAGTCCAGGACTCCCAGCAACAGACGCACATAAATGCAACATATAGCAGCGGTCAGTGTTAGATCTATGATGCCGTGTTTTTTTCTTCTTCTATTAAACCTCGCCTTCTCGCCTCTATATTCACCATCTCTCCTTTGTACCTGTCTGTCAATACTATTTCAATTTTTCTGGAGCATCTTTCATTGGACGGCAAAGTGGCACAAGAGCAAGACGGTCCTGGGTTATATTCCCAGAGCAGCTTTTGTCTTTCTGCGTGAAGATTGCATGTTCTCCCTGTGTCTGTTTAGGTTTCCCCCGACCACTAAAACAGGTACAATAGGCGCGAGTTGGGCCAGTACTGCTCTTCAGGGGAGACACTGCAGGCAGAACTCAATTTTTTAAAACTTAAGCTCATCTTAACATGTACAATTTCATCTGGAAAAATACAAATTGTTCAATCTACAGTGTTAGAATAATAACACTGTAGATAATAATTAGAATAATATGGGACATTGTTCATTCAAAGGCCATTTTCCAAAATGCATTTCCACCACAGTAGCTCCTACAGACATACTGTACTTACTGTACTTATGTAATGTCATATTCCTAGTTTGATTTTAGACCAACAAGGTGAAATTTGGATTTGTCCCCCTTGAATAAATCTTTGTAACTAATATATCAACAAAATAAAACAATACATTTCAACCCCCAGTCACCTGCAGTGTCTTAAATTCTTTTTCCTACTTTCTGGCCAAGTAAAAATAAAATGAAAATCAGCCATGTCATGATCACATAATCTTATAGAAGACAGAGTTGTATCAATGTAACATACCGGTAACTATTTCTTACAACCTAAACAGATATTAATTCAAAGTTAATGTTTGCATAAAATCTTAGCGTTACTAGAAGTAATTATATATGTCCTTTTTTTTTTTTTTTTAGGTTTGATGAGTACCCACCTTTCAGACTACAGTGGTCTCGCCAGTGGCATTGGGCCCCAGTGCGTGGACACGGCAGAGATGAGGTTCTTCCAAAGCTGTCAGTCACGATCGGCCGAGGCGGTGAGAGAAGTCACAGAGTTTGCCAAAAGTATCCCAGGATTTATCGACCTCGACCTCAATGACCAGGTAAGGAGGAGGATCTTTTTTTTTTAGGACAAATATATGTATATTTTTAATATATGGCAATGTTCTGAGGGCTGTGCTTTTAAGTTTATTTGCAAAGCTTAATAAAACAGGCAGGATATTGGAAAGTCCCACTGAGCAAACCTTTAAAACTTTGTTAAGTACAAGATTGGAAATGTCGGTGTGTGTAGGTGCAACTAAATTTGAAATATGGCTGCAACAAAGTAAGACATGGACAAGTCTATGGAGAAACGTTGAATCAGTGCAGTATTTTAATATATTTTTGTAAAGACTATACAATTATTCTCTTTCCAGTTGAAAGTTAATTTGTTAATTGAGCAAACTCCCCTTTTTTTGTTTCATTCCTTCTGAAACACCTCCTCATGATGCACCATCAAGTGCTTGGACTCTTTATTTTCAGAACAAATTGAACTAGTATCATCTGAATGCTGTAGTCGAGTCATATCAATGAAATAATGATAGAAGCAGAAAAACAAAAATTAGGCGAAAATTGACTTTCACTCTTTCCCTATATGCAAAACATCATAGATAAGGCTGTGGACATTAGAAAAATGTTTTGTGGTTAGACCGGGCCCAGGAGATGCAAGATAAAGGCTGTAGTTACTGTAGAAATGTTTATTTTTTGACAAAGATCACACAAAAAAAAATGTAGGCGCTCATAGTACTTTTTTTGATTCCTCTAAAATATGCTTCTATAAACATAAAAGGCTATAAACCTGACCTTCTATGTGACATCTGTGTTTATTCCCCATATACTGTATTTGAATTTTTGAGAAAAAAAAATTTGTCCTAAATTTTACCCCATAGATGTGCTTATTTTTGGCACAAATGTTGCTCCATACTTTTACCCTCCATGTTCTATGTAAACAGAAAAGAAGATGGCAGCTGACCAGTGCCACATTTCCAGGATGAAAAAGACTAGTTTTTATCTAGTACTGTTTTGAATCCCTTTTTGCCCATATTTGCCATATATATGTCGGTATAGAATTATTTAACTTGCAGCAAAAAGAACAACTTCTGGTGATTTGTGCCAACTTAGCAAAAACCCTGTTTGGTCAACAAAAATTGTTTTGAAGGCCGCACCAACTTTAACATATAGGGCAGTGTCTATACAGTATGTTTAAGTTTTGTTTGTTTTAAAACTTTGTGTTTTCCCGCAGGTGACATTGCTAAAATACGGTGTGATCGAGGTGCTGATCATCATGATGGCTCCTCTCATGAACAAAGACGGGACGTTGATTTCGTACGGACACATCTTCATGACGCGGGAGTTCCTGAAAAGCCTGAGGCAGCCCTACTGTCAGATGATGGAGCCCAAATTCGAGTTCTCCGTCAAGTTCAACACGTTAGAGCTCGACGACAGCGACATGGCCCTGTTCCTAGCTGTGATCATCCTGAGTGGAGGTGGGTGCAACTCTGGGACTGGGATCGGAGTCCAACCATTAAAATAATTTTGCTAACAAACTAAACATCGGACACTGCCAGCGACATTACATTGCGTCAGTGTGAAAATGTCGCCTTCCAGTTTTAACTACTACTATGGTGAAGTATTTTTAGTTTATCACATTTCAGCAGATTTCATCATGATTTTAGGGTCTGCGGTTTCCATTGAGCGTGTAATCAATCACCAGACCGTAGTGGTTTGTCGCACGCTATGACCAGCCTTGACTCAGTTATCAGGGTCACTTGACGGCAATAAACTATAATCTCTTCCTCAAACATTCACCAAAGCAACAATGTCGATCTGCGTTTCTGTATATACCAAGCAAATCTTGTGAAATTGCTTATTCATTTTAAATACATATAAAAAGATCTACTCCTGCTTTGACAGTCATGTTGGCTGATCAAAAGGACAGCCTTGACCCGATGTGGGAAAGAGCTTTGTCATTTTGGTCAATTATTAACGTAATTGCAGAGATTATGACTCTGAACCCAGATAAGTGATCCTTTACAAATATCAACATTTACATTGGGAACTTGCATCACAATTAAGCATGGACTTTACCAAAATAGCAACTCAAGCCCTTTAATTCTCTGGGATCTCTTTGTTTTCTTTCATAAATGCAATCATTTTTTGGCAGCAGAAGAACCTTGAGATCGTTTTTCACTGCATTAAAGGACCTGGTATTTTTCTTGGCAGTGAGACAACAGGGACAATGCAGTCAGACATAATAACAAGTCACTGTTTGCGGCTGATGTGATGAACAAAGAGTTTATAGCTATTGCTAATTCTCAACTCCTGTCCCTGGTTGGGCCTTTCTATACAATTATTGACAACACCAACCTCAAGTCATACATTCAAGCATTCATTCACCCACACACTTACAGTACATTTCTTAAGCTTTCTCACGCACTCACACACTGTCGCGTGCCGATACGCCCTATAAGTACCTACAACATCTAAAAACAATGTCTATTCAATTATTTGCTCGCTCACTCACTCACTCACTCATTCAATAAATTGTAAAAGTAGACATTTGTGGAAAAAACACTGCGCAACTAATTATAAACCATTATTTCCTCAAGAACTTGCATGTATGTTTTTTTTTAACATTACTGTTTGTTTGTTTGTTTGTTTATTTAGATCCCCATTAGCTACTGGGGTCTGTATTCTCAAAACATGTCACGATTAACATGGAAAAATTGGCAAACATTGGATATACAAACAAAAATATTCTAAAATAAAATACACATACATAACAAGTAAACAAATACATACATATTAGATACTTACATACAACACACACACACACACACACACACACACACATTTAATTTACAGCAACATCAAATCATAAAACAACGTTAAAACATTGACTACAGCCCACAGATGTCCTTCATGGCCATTTACTCTAGAGTGAAAATAAAAACTCTCAGTGTTTTAGAAAAATGGAGTGTATTCATCCCTGAGATCAGAAACTGTGGCAGTGAGTTCCATTCCACCATTGCTCTGTAGTGCATCGTTCTCTGGATGGACTGTGACAGTAACCCTGAAAAGTAATCCTGATAGTCAGCTTGTAAACTCATCTCTGTGAATAATTGGGTTTTTAGAAATGTTTTGCATTCAACTAGCACCAAATCTTACAGCAGTTAGTGCAGTTAAATGCAAATCAGTGATAAAAGACCATTTCTTTTCA
>OMNZ01105726.1:0-19479 GCA_900303255.1 Lesueurigobius sanzi | reverse complement strand
GTGTGCACTGGCTAAATAACTATTTGTGTAGGTTCCCAGTCGTACAGGAGTTGTCCATCGTAGGCAAAATTTATCCAGTCTCCATCTGTACTCTGTAGTTGAAGTGTAGGACATTTTGATCTTAGTCCAAAGATCGTCATCAGCTTAATAACCACTTGAGCATGCTGTGGGTCTCACATTGAGTGCCAAAAACTTTTTTTTTTTTAATGAAACTAGACACTCTAACACACCTTATGTGTGATTTTGGGAGCTCTGTGGTGAACAGAACAGAAATAAATGATTAACAAAACTTGTGAAAAGTCACTGATTCTGTACATTTCGTCTGGACATTTTACCTGATATCTCCGTTTCTAGAGTAAAAATTGTGATTTTGAGGAAAACAGACTCTTTTTATCTTAACTTTTCTCAGGAACCGAGAAATAATTACTTTCCACCCACTGAGAGCTTAGAGTCTCACCTTTCAAACGAGCCATAGTATGTGGCCATAGCCATAACATAGAATACGCTGTGGTGCTACAAATATCATGAAATCATGTCTGGATTGCTGGCACTCTAGGGGATAAAACCCAAAAACAGCGCAGCACTCAATGTGTTAAGAGCTAACCAGAAGGAGGAATGAATCTCCAAGTCCTTCCTCTCTTGCTAAAAGTAGGAAAACATCTTAGCTTATTCATACTTAATATGGCTCGTTGCCTCTCTATTGTCTCACCCTGGGCTAAGTTCTAAGTCTGTTGACACTTCCCTATGGCCCTGCTGCACCCAGTAGTCCAGGCTCATTAGCATGACAGTGGAGTGAAACCATCTCCACTGTAGAGGTTAACTCGTCCTTCTGGTTTACTCTTAAGAGACCCACAGCGTGCTCAAGTCGTTACTAAGCTGATAACGATCTTTGGACTACGATCGAAACGTCCTACACTTCAACTACAGAGAACAGATGAAGACTGAAGAATTTTATGAACTGATCACGAAAGGTGGTTCAGGAGCATGAGACATCATTTTCAGAATCCAGATCATAATCTTGTCCATGCAATAGAATACTTATTTTTCCACAGCCTCAGAATCCTGACTGCCTTATACACAGCAGGGTACAGATATTTTTTGCGCGTCAGCTTCTTATATTTCATTGATTCTTGCCATTTCCTGGATGAGCACCCGTCTATGTGGACTTGTTACTCTTTGGACCCTGAAGCGCTCTCCCTCATCTCGTATTAGTCCACTGAGAATCGTTGAGATGTGCTGGAAATGGTTTTGTGCAGTTGTCACACTCTCCGTCATCAATTGGTCCATGAGAGTTGGTGTGAACGTGGATGAGGAGAGAATACTCTGTTACAATCGTGTGTGAATGTACCTGAGTATGTTTGGGTGGCAGAGGCGGTTCATCAGCTGCACCTCTCGCAGCATGTTGGCTTTGTTACTGGCCAAAGTGTTCATCTTCAGAGCCATGACCTGCCCAGTGATCCGGTGCTGCACCTGCAACACACAGTCACAAAGCATTTAGTTTACTCTGCAATAGAAAGGTAGGGAGAAAGGTTGTGTGGAAACATCGTGCACTGCAGAAGGAGAAGGCCATATTATATTGAATAACCTGCTTTTTTGTCCAAATTGTCTTACTTGATCATGAGTGTTTTTTAAATTAGCTTTGGCAGTGTTCTCATTATTAACTAAAAACAATCATCTGGATAAGAAACTACAGTATATTTATTTCTTCTCGTCTTTGTACTACAGAGCCCTGGAAGTGACATGAGTGTGTAAAAAGGGGTGATTACACTGGGCCACCGACTTACAGAAGATAATAACTGGGGGGCAAGAGTTAGTGAAGTCGTAGGAACGAGAAAGAGCATCTTTGTAGCATGAGGAAACATCCGGCTCATGGGACCCTTTGGCGCGTCATCTCACTCATTCCCTTGGGTCACGGGCAGTAGGGTGGGGCACATGATACTGGCCAGAGGTTACATTAACCGAAAATTTTTAGCTCTGACGGAAAATTTTGAAGGCCATCCGTCATTATGAAGGATTGAAAATCAATCCCTAATTAGAATACAAATGCAGCGTGGCCTGAGCCCTCTTACAAGCAAACACTTCAGAGCATCGTGGTTTCACTTTGGACTATTTCTTAAAGGAGATGATTCCTGCATGCTCACACCATAAACAATGAGAGTGCACTGGCTTGGATAATGGTGATGGACAGACAGACAGAGAGGTGCGCTGAGGTAAGAGATGGACCGAGGATTTCCTGTTTGTACGCGTTGTTTCTTAAGCAAGAAGTTCAATTTAAGGAAATACAAATAATTAGCTCCTATAAGCATTTCTAACAGTGAAATATGAGCCTTAATATTGATGATGCAAACTAGGCTTTGTGCGTCGTCATCCTTTGAGACTTTTACGCACAAGATTTAAAACATTGTAGTGTCCAAATTCATGTTCCATGATTCTGTTCATCATAAACCAAGTTTAGATTGGTCTGCACTGTCTGAACCCAAGATGCTACATCTGAAAATTATCCCTCAGACAGAAGAACAGAGCGGATACCAAAACCTTTGGCTTTTATCATTATCATTATTATTTAGCCTGTCACGGATGGATAACATTTGTGACCATCGTAGCATATTAGCTACCAAAACATTAGCTACCAAAACATTAGCTACTGGTGCTCAGCTACACGCACAAACGTCTCCATGAGGACGCCTTGAACCATAATCTAAACATCTAGCCTTGGTGCAACATGTGACAGAGGTGAGCTGAGGTATTACTAAAATTTCCTCACGTTTACTGCGTAGAGCCGGGTGTAGAGGCTAAATGTTCTAGCCGATAGCGGTAGGCTCTGTTGACACTACAAACAGTAAAAATCACCTCTTTGATGTGTTCATTTAGTCTCAGGAGGGGAAATAGATCTTTGGTCTGTGTGGTAGCCTCCTGCCCTGTCCTGGCTTCAGCTACTAGCTGTGTCTTTAGCTTGTAAACATACAGTGCTGCGCTGTTTGTTTACCCATCCCATGTGCTCTCTGGGGCCGTCTTTTTGCCCGTTAGCATTCATGGCATACAAATACTGTGGTCAATCAGGTCAATCATTGACCTATATTTACCTCCTCCTGAGTGAGTACTGATTCTGTATTACTGATTGTTGTAGTGGTGGCATAGTATTGTATTGTAGTGTGGTAATTCCACTGCAGGCCAGAAGATGGCGGCCACAACTACTGGAAACCCATGTATAAAAACCATAATGAGAAAATGAATGATGGATTTTTAACAATATTGTCCTTCAAAATGAAGGAGAGAAATGAACCCTAGTGAAACCACTGGTCCTGACATAGGCCGACTATCCATAGGCATAGTGACATTACAAATAACCATCTGCTGTATCCCACGGCAACGGGCATTGATACAAAGGTTGGCGTTCCCTCCTCTGCACTGGCGCTGAGGCAATTAGTGTTTACAACTCATGCCATCGACTTAACCAAGACTTAAGACTATGACTTAATTAAGTTGGGACGAGGGCCCATGTTAGTAAGTTAAGTTACCATCTTGTAAAGGTATTCGGCTCCCGTTCAAAGGTTCAAAGGCTGCTGCTCTCGCCAGTCGCCCTGCCCGCGCACTGACCCTGTGGTCCTGCCCTCAGCTCTGACTGTGGTGACTGAGATGAACAGGTCAGTGCTGGCAGACAGAGTTCAGCCGTCTGCCTCAGTCCTGCCTCAGCTCCGTATAGTGCACAGAGATAATAATAGAGCTCTAATAGGCTTTTCCCATCACCGTTGCTGATCTGCTAAATCCACTGCCGTTATACATTCAGACCAGCACAACATAAACAAGGCTAGACTTCCATTTAGTCCTGGTCTAGTTTACATCTGGTTAAGTCCAGGTCTAGACCCAAGGCCTATTTTAGGAATCTGGTTGAGTCTATCCAGGATAAATGTCTCTTGATTAGTCTGTGTAAGTTCTCAGTCATACAGGAGTTGTCCATCGTAGGCAAATATTCTTCAGTCTTCATCTGTACTCTGTAGTTGAAGTGTAGGATGTTTCGTTCTTCATCCAAAGAACTTCGTCAGCAGTGAGCAAAATTTTTCGACAAAATAAAATCCCAGTCTATTTCAAACCTATGAATACATTGAGACAAAAATTAGCTCATCCCAAAGACAAAACCCCAAGCCACAAACAGAGCAATGTAGTTTATTCAAATCATTGCAAAGAAAAAAAAATGTAAAGAGCATTTTGGAGAGACCAAATAACTACTTCATAGAAGGATCAAGACCGCAGAGTAAGCTCTAGTGGCCCTCAGTCGGCATCTCATCCTCTAAGCCACCAATCACTAATTTGAGGACAGTGAAGTTAAGATTTTAGCAAAAGAAAAATAGATGGTTTGAGCGTGGAGTGAAAGAAGAAGTGAAAAAAAAAGAAAAGAAACCCCCTCTATGGACAGATATGGGGGCCTTCGCTCACAAGTTTGAATATCTTTAGAAGTAAAGACAACCGCTCTGGACCCCTTGGGAGTGGCCAATAGAGGGCGCTGTGGGGCTACGTTCATTCCGGTTAATGCAGAGCAAGAAAATTGTTTTGCTATTGTTCCAGCTTTTTCCTCAAATTAATCCTCTCTGCCACAGTACTAGATTTTAACAACTCATCGTGTAATGTAAAACAGTGTTAAACGCTTACTATACTCATTTAAAACAACCGGAAAAGCTGTTGCGATCAAGCTAGCTTTCTATAGTATCATTAAAAGTTCTCACAGAACACAGCGTTGACACCAAAACAGGCCAGCGCTTTGTTTAAGATAACGCGCACAGGGGTCACAGATCTTATTAAATAGAAAATATGGACTAAGACTTGTGAGATTGTAGCTTACACACTACAGTACTTTATCTCTAGGCTCAAAAGGTTTACCATCAACTGACCAAAATTCGAAATATTTCCATACATCCCTCTAGATTTTTAGGGACTACAATCACTTTCTCTGCTGCGGTCAAGGGTTCTGCACTTTCTGCTATCTTCCACACAAACTGTCAGCAGTGACGCTGTGCGACAGTGTGACTCCTGTGACCTGTCCCTGACCTCAGGCACACGCCCACCTGCAAAGCAGACAGTCCACTGCTGCCGCTATTGTGTTTTTTTTCATTCAACTATAAATTTTCACATTCAAAATTCTGTTTTGAACAACTATTCAGATATATATTCGAATTTACAATATTTGTTGACAGCACTATATCGCGATAACGATAATTTAGCGAAATATCAACACCTTTAATATTAACATTTGCGGCAACTTTGCAGACTACTCAAACTGCTGAGCCCCTGGCGCTCAGACTCACATGGAAAACCCAACTTAATATTATTCAGATTGTGAAAGTTTCTGATCCTATAAGTAACTCACATGTTTAAAGGGATTTCACAAAGCAAGAATTCGACTCTGTCACGCCAAAGTATCTGAAAGTTGTGCGTTCACAGTGTACAGGCCTCTCCCTTTAATGGAGTGTATGCGTTTGGGGCGTGAGACTCCGATAAGAGCTTTAGGAATGCGCTCCCATGGATTTACTCTGAACAACACTCCTGCATAACTCTTATTGTAATGCTAATGTAAAGGCTTCCATGTCCAATCAAACAGCGCAGTCTTAATGTTGACTAATAGAGGAACTTAACATTGAGTGCTGTTTGGATGATGCTGCAGTGTCTTTAATGTGTTGACAAAGTACATTTATTGATAATAACAGAGCATTATCTGAGTAAGTGCTTTTCTAGAGACTCTAAAGAATTGTTTTGTTTCTTTCAGCAAATATATTAAGTTAAAGACCTTATATCAGATGTTTTTCTATTTCAGCAACACATTTTGTTTTGTCCTCATTTAGTATATAGTAAACTCAGTAATTGTGGAAAAATACTGTGTATTTCATTACAGTACAAAGAATGTCATGAGATTGCAGGCTAGTTTTCTAGCATTTCTGTCACAGTGACCCTGAATAGTGACCTGGCAAGTTGTGAAACATGTTCATTAATTCATCTCTGTGAAGAAGAAGATTTTGTCCAGCAGTTAGAGCTTGTGCTTCACAGCAAGAAGGTTCTGGGTTCGATCCCGGGCGAGGCCAGTCTGTCCCCTATCCACTAAATGATGGACAATAGGCCACTCATGTTCACCTCGTTCTGCGTAGGTTTCCTCCACTTTTCCTTACCACGAAAAACATGTACAATAGGATGAATGAAATCTGTGTGTGTGAGTGAATAGTGGTGGTCTGAAGGTCCATTGGCGCAGTTGTGTGCAGCCTTCTGTCGGTCAATCCCAAAGGGCAGCTGTGGCTACATATTGTGTGTACCACCACCATACAAACTGAATGTAAAACTGTCTGTAATGTCTGAATGTAAAACTGTGCCTACGATGTCTCATGTAAAGCATTTTGTGACTACGTTTACAAAAGGTCCTATGTAATGTAAAGCTCTTCTTCTTCTGAAATAATCACAGCGTGCAGTCGGGTAAACGCTACAGTGAACAATTACTACTGTTTTGGAGACTCCTGCCTAGTTCATACTCCCAGGCAAAATCGTTCGGCCTTCCGTGTTGCTTCTCTGCGTTCACGTTGCAATGTTTTCTTTTTAATAACACTAAAAGTGAAAACACAAAAGCATGAGAACAGGAGAGCAATATATGGATCGAAAATCACTTGGAAATGGGAGATTGAAGGGGTTTGTTGTCTGCCTCCTTGTGTTACGCATGGATCAAACAATCACAGCTCTTGCATTTGCCGTGAGGTGGCTTTTGGGAGGAGGTGCACGTTTGCTGCTGCACGTCTGCTGCTGCAAGCTCTCTGATTGGCTGCCAGGTGCGTTCAGCGCAGACACGAGGCCTGAACGACCAACTATACACTAGGCTTTACCCATCACTCCATTGCGGCCGCCATCTTGTTATGTGTTATGTTTACTAGAGAAGGATTATGGGAAATTCTGGTTCTGAAAACGACGCATCACAAGTCGTGGTTTTCTGCTGTAGAAGCCACACCTGCCGCTCACCTTCACTGGACTCTGCCTGGACTGAAAGTGGCCTCTCATGTTCATGTGGGACAGTAATCTGCTTAGTCTGCACAGTAGATCCTGACCCCACTCTCACACAACACACAACACCGTGACCCACTGACAAAACAGGCTCCCGACCAGCGCGGAGGAAGGAATTTACATGGCAACGTGGACATACTATATCCGGCTAGGGCTGTGCAACTCCAATATTTCAATTATTAAAACATGTGCATGATGTTGGCCAGTAGAAAGGTCTTTGAGCCATAAGAATAATGTGTACGGTTTGTGAATCCAGTAACTATCAAATAATGATCAAGGAAAACATTTGTCAATTTTCTTTTTTGAAATTTCTTCCAAAAACTGTTTCTCTCCCATAGAGTTGCATTGGCTCCGCCTCCAACTGAAATATAATTCTGTAACATGAACGCAACCTATTGTCATGATTTGGGAACATTAGCATTGATAATTTACGTTTAACTAGAAATAACGAAAGAAAAGAGATCAACGGCATCGGGACATCCACTGAATTTTTTTTTTCACTTTTGGGGCCCGACCCACCTGCCGAGAACCAGTGATACCAGACGGTGTGTTGCCCACCTCTAAAAGTAGGAGTCTCTGTCGCGTCAGGCCGGTTCAGTTCCAGTCTGCTGTATAAATAAATGGATCAGTTGGCTTGTGTACGTTCAGAGTCTGTTCCGTGCAGCCTCCTCCAGCTTTAGTTAAAAGGATTGGCGGCTCCTCGCTCGGACACACAGCGGAGGTGAGGGGCACTATGGATTATTTACCGCTGAAGTGAGATAATCAGCGTGGAGCTCTGTGTAAGGAGTGGGGGGTGGAGAGAGTCTTCATATTAATAAGATTTTGTGTTTGCCGATATCGTGACAGCTAGGGCTGCGTCATTAATCGATAGAGAATTGACGTTGCGATTCTCCAGCGTTTTATGAGGGTCAAATGTAATAAATGAGTACCGCAATGTGTAATAGCAGGTTTAGAAGTATAATTTGCTGACAATACGAGGGCTATGACAATAAACAAGAACAATAATATCGAGATGAAGTGGCTGCTGCTACTCTCTCTGAACAGAGCCATTGGACTCTGAAATTCGCCACTGGCCCATCCGTCCAAGGGAGATGGATCCTTCTTCTAAATTGGTTTTCCTCGAGGTTTCCTCTTTTTATTTTTTTCATTGTTTTTTCATATCTGGCGTATGAGGATAATCGTCATAAAACCACAGAGCACATGGCTAATGTAAACAAAGTGGAACTACAGCAGTTTCAAAACTAGGGGTGTGCTCAAAATATCGATACCTAGATACCCTAGGCTCTTAGCATCGTTCTTCCCCCAGGTGTTTGATGGGGATTTTGTATTGTGAACCTTGAGATCAGTTACACCAGGGTTTATACAGGATGCAGCAAGTCAAAGCTAATGCCATTTTAATACTCAAATGGTACATTTTGGAACAATTCTATGCGTATTTCATTTTTTAACATTTGCAAACATTCAACCAAACAGATGGATATCCATATTCAGTATACAATTTTATACAACGGGTTCTGTTGAACTAGCCTGGTCTTACCATACGCTCGTACTCATTTCGTACAGAGGGTCTGGATCTTCCCAATAGAGCTCTGTTATCAGGTGGGAGGGGTCAACTCCTTTTACAGTTCGAAATGATTGGGTCTGATTTTACCGATTGAATGTATTTTAGATATTTTTATATTTTTGATTAATTTCTGCAGTAAAATTAGTCAAGCAATTTCAGAAATTCAGATTAAATGCTAGCTTGAATTAAATTGCATGCGTTTTAATGACATTTAAGGCCTTATTTCATTTAATGCTCCTTAATGAGCATTAGGTCCATGTTTTGTTATTGAATCGTATCGAACACTGTAGAATAGTATTGAGAAGGCTCTGTATCGAGGTACGTATCGTATCGCCAGGTTCTCAAAGGTACACAGCCCTAATCAAAACTCATTCAACATAAGAAACGTTGAAATAATTATTGTGATCATTTTGTCCAAGATAATCGTGAGACAAAATCTCCATATCATCCCAGTCCTAAACAATACTTAATTGCATGGAAATATACAACATAAATAAATATTAAAATTGCAAAATCGTGCAGCGATTATGGGGAGGCTCAGGTGAGAAGGAGGAGGAGGAGAAGGAGGACGAGGACGAGGAGGAGGAGGAAGGAGAGAGACTCTGGGAGGTTTTGCCCTCTTTTTTGTAATGTATTCAATATTAGATAGGCCATAATTATAACATTATACAAGATTGAATCCTCTGCTGTACACCATGCTGTAGTCCACAATGTGTAGAACAGACTCTGAAAATGGCATTAATTTTGGTCAAACTCCTGAGGAGCTAGAGCTGCTCAAAGTTTGGGATTTTACAGAAGCCACCATTTTGGCCTGACACGCTCCCTTTCCTAAACCTAATTATTTCAGAAACTACAAAAGACACCAACTTCACACTTTACACACTCACTATTGGGTAAATCAACCACAATCAAGCCAAGTATGAAGCAAATCGGAGTCGGTCGAACAAATTTTTCCCCCAAAATGTGTTGATTTCACATGAATGACCCTATATTCAATATGAGTCAGGCCATAGTTATAACATTATAGAAGATCCTCTGCTGTACACCATGCTGTAGTCCACAATGTGTCAAACAAACTCTGAAAATGGCATTCATTTTGGTCAAACAGTGCTCAAGACACCAACATCAAACTTCACACACTCAACATTTTCATAAAAGCCGACGGGAGAAAAACCAATAACCCCACATACCTTGAAGACCTCGGAGAAGAATCCCGAGCCGATTTTCTCGCAGAAGAAGTCGTCGATCCGCGCCAGGCTGGACACGGCGCTCCTCAGGGCCCTGTAGGACGAGGGCCGCATCCTGTTGGGGGCGTGGATGCTGTGGAGGGGCAGCTCGTCCGCGCCCAGGTGCCCCTCGTCCGGGTCACAGAAGCAGCACTCAGCGTGGTAGTCCATTCTGCCGATTCTTCTATTCTTGGCTCCCCGGAAAGAAATCTAAAATGTTATGATTTACTATTAGTCCTTTTGAGGGCGGTGATGGCGGCCGGGAACATCATTGCGGCAGAAAGATTGATCGCGATCCGAGAAGTGGCCGAAGTTAGCGTCCAAAATCAACTTCTTAGAAAATGTGCCCTCTGGTCAACATGAAAATATAGAGTTATTCATGATTATTCAACTAAATTTTCGATTTTCCGTCCTTTCGAAACCATCATAGCGACAGAAAGCTTCAAGAGAATTGTCAAATACTATAAAGTCAATTCTCGGTTGTGACCAAATGTGCCATCTTGTAATGTACCGGAGTGGTTTATCCTTGAAGTGGCAAAAAGCTGAAAAATACAAATCAGCGCACACTGACGAAGCCTCCAACGATGGGTTTTAGATGATCTCCAATAGATTCTTCTGATTCGTCTTTCTGTTTGGTTAATCTGGCGTTTCTCTCCTCATGTTGCCACTAGTGTTGATGGGAGGTCGATGGAAAGGCCTGTTCACACACAAAATAAAATTATTGTTATAGAAAGTAACATCCAAAAGACTACTTTAAAAGATTTCTATTTAAGTGTCTCCTCCCTGTCCTCTTCTCACTATATACAGTTGTGGCCAAAAGTTTACATACATACCCTTAATCTTTTGGCCAAAATCTTTTTTCCTCTCATGGTTAGTGTTTGTCAAAGAACTGAGTTTACTCTTTTGAAATCATAATGAAACAGAAACTACTCAAATAACGTTTACATGACCTTCAACAACTGCCAGGGAAATTGTTCAGGAGCAAAGAAAAACTCACTTCAGCTGAAATACAGGACTCTCTGACAAAAATGGTGTTTGTTTCAAGATGCACAATATGTAAACTTTTGATCAGGGACATTTGGCGAGTTTCTAGTTGAAATCACGAACCGCGAGTGAAATAAAGTTTTTCTTTTGTAATCATTAATATTCTATGAAATGCACAAGTTTACATATCCTGACAGAAACTTATGGCCATAACTGTATAAAGCTCATCAGAAAAATGTACCCAAGATTGTAGGCAAAAATTCTTCAGTCTTCATCTGTACTCTGTAGTTGAAGTGTAGGACGTTTCGATCTTAGTCCAAAGATCGTCATCAGCTTCATAATGACTTGAGCACGCTGTGGGTCTCTTAAGAGTAAACCAGAAGGAGGAGTTAACCTCTAAGTCCCTCCTCTCTTGGTGCTAAAAGTAGAAAATCATCTTAGCCTATTCATACTTAATATGGCTTGTTACCTCTGTATTGTCTCACCCTGGGCTAAGTTCTAAGGCTGTTGACACTTCCCTGCTTCGCCCAGTAGTCCAGGTTCATTAGCATGACAGTGGAGATGGTTTCACTCTAAGGTTGTTATTGTCAATAGGTTTCTGCCTCAGTAAGTTGTCATAGATTGGATCCAACCTGTAACGGAGACCTCCATTGCGATTCATAGCTTTTCTTTTTTTAAGCTGTATTAATTAAGCTGATGACGATCTTTGGACTAAGATCGAAACGTCCTGCATTCAACAGAGTACAGATGAAGACTGAAGAATTTTTGAAACTCCTGCACGACTGAGAACCTACACAAACGTACCCAAGATTCATTAAGAAAGTAGAACTGACGCTTTTACCAAACTATTGGTCAGAACAACAACAAAAGAATCGTTTATGGAACAGTCTTTAGTGTGAAATTAAAACTTCCAAGTCCATTTAGAAGATTTTTTTCTTCTTCCCACTCCTTTTCAAGCTGGATTTTGTTCAGTACAAATACAGTTTGTGTATTGTTAAGTATTGTTTCCTTTTTTTGTTCTTTGTTCTCCGTTTGTTATGGCTCGAAATAAAAAATATTCATTCCATTTATGTGTTTAAAAAGAATGTGAAAAATGTTCAATGTTACAAAAGTCTAACTGCAGATTACAATAATGGTTCATCTGCTAATGTCTTGAAACTGATGAGACGGTTGTGTTGGAGGCTTAATCGAACTGGAACTGTTAATTATTCTGTGTTGACAAGGGACAGACATAAGTTATTACTTCTTTCTGCTCCTTTTCATTCATGATCTATGTTAAATGCTCCTGTTGCATTTGCCTTCTTAATGAATGAAATAAACTATAAATTGAATGAAAACAGCATCAGGCTCTTTATATATTCACTGTCCCTCCCAGAGGTTACATTACATTACATTACATTAACTGAAAATGATCTGTCAATGACTTAGAATATGTACAATTCCACTGCTCCATGTGCAATAACAATACTTAATATGTGCAATAACAATACTTAATATGTGCAATAACAATACTTAATATGTGCAATAACAATACTTAATATGTGCAATAACAATACTTAATATGTGCAATAACAATACTTAATATGTGCAATAACTTAATACTTATGTGTTTATCTGCAATATCACTTTATCAATCAACCACCTGAATGTAAAGTTATTTATTATAAATTACCTGCAATGATAACTCTGATACAATATTTTTTATTCTCCATTTCATACAATTCGACCTAGAGTTGATTTTTTTTATCTTATTTAGTGCATAAGAGATGCTTGTATAGTTTATTTACAGAGAGACGCTAAGAGACATTACTATCTTTATTCTTTATTTTTTATAATTACTATTGCTACTACTACCTGTTGTTTTTCTTCCTGATGGCACATTTCCTGACTTTTTGCACCCCCCTGTGTGATCCTGTCCTAAGAGCTGTTGTGACAAGTAAATGTTTCCATTGTGAGATCAATAAAGAACTATCTTATAATATTTTGAGTTCTGACAGAAATTTTTGAAGGCCATCGTCATCTTTTGAGGGT
Organism: Lesueurigobius sanzi; assembly: GCA_900303255.1. Taxonomy (NCBI): domain Eukaryota; kingdom Metazoa; phylum Chordata; class Actinopteri; order Gobiiformes; family Gobiidae; genus Lesueurigobius; species Lesueurigobius sanzi. Next base: position 6,645 of record OMNZ01105726.1, on the reverse strand, counting down.
TTTACACAAGTTTTAACACAATGTACTTTCCTTATTCATGTTCCATGATTCTGCTCCAAATCATGTATAGATTTGAATGATTTATCCTTTTATCTCTGTGTTTTCTTACATAGCTACATAATAGGTATACTGTATAATGAGAGATTTATGACTGAAAAATGATCCCTAGTGAAACCATTGGTCCCTCCTCTTTTGTTTTTATTTAAAGATCATTTGACCTTAGGTCAGTAAAATTATCTGAATGGAATAAGTATTTTTTTGCAAGTAGAATAAGAAAAAATACATATTATTGCACCTAAAATAAGAATAAATATATTATATAACAAAAATTAGGAAGTGAATAACATTTTAGAATTTTACTTGGCTGATCAGAATTACTCAAATCAGGGTAAAATATTCTTAAATTGAGAAATTTTAACATGTAAAAGACATCTTTTTTTTGTAGTTACTATTATATGCAATTTATATTTAAATCTATGCTAAATTAATGAGGAAAACAAAAAGATGGAAGTCATAATACTGGGGGCCCGTCGAACTGTTGGAAGGGGCAGTGACCTGCTGGACTTTGGGAAGAGCTGCCAGAAATGAAAGTATTGCAGATGTGAACAGTAGATTTAACTGAATGTTCAAGATTAACTGGTTAATCGATGAAAACAAAGAAACACTAACAATCATTTTAAGATGTATAGAAGAAAGTAGTCCAAGTACCATCAGAGATCTTACAGCAAATTAAGAAACTATTTACCAAAATATATGGGTCCAGGACATGATGTTTTAGCATCCTTATGCTACAGGATTTTTATTTTCTTTTTACAAAAAAAGATTTAAAAAAATGTTTAAAATGTTAAAATTCATCTTTCTTTTATCATACCCATATTATATTGATGTCAAAAAATATACATCTATATCATATAAATATTGTAATCAAGCACTGAAGAGAAATGAAAAAAAAAACTGTAAAACTATTTATTTTTCTCTCTTTGGTGTCTTGAGATAATCATATTAAAATGTCTGAACAAAAAACATTTTAAAAATATTAATACAATTCCAAATACTTTTGTCCTGGAGGCTATTTTCTTCTCATATAATAATAAAACTTTATTTGTATAGCACTTTTCTTAACAATGTTACAAAGTGCTTTAATTTGTCTTCTTGAGTTAATTATTCTACTTTTTTGACTAAAGTCCATTATTATTTCTGGAAAAACAGCTATTGTTTATATAAAATGTATCGTACAATGAGATTATGAGTCGTTAATCGTTCAAAAAGGCGACCAATTAATCACTTAAATAAATTGAACGTAATCCCTAAAGCAAAGTGCATTTTTAAAAAGCTGGGAGACACTGCAGGGAAAACTAATATTTCTCTAAATGTTCAGGTCAACTTTCCTCTAGACAGGTTTATCTGTGAACGCCTACAGCCAAAATGCATTTTCTATCACTGAAGGGACAATATCTCCAATGAAAGAAGCAACCGTTTCCCCCCAGATGAATCTGTTGTTGATTTGTGTTATGTTTATTTCAGTATTTTTCATTCTTTCTAAAACATTTAAAAAGAAAAATCCATTTATGGAATATGTTTATTCTCAGCCTGATTTACTGAGCTTTTAACCTTCACAAAAGAAGAAAGAATTTGAATTTTCACTTGATTTTGTCTGTAATAACTACTTTATTCAAAATGTTTGTGTAGGTTCTCAGCCGTGCAGGAAGTATTCATATGTTTTATATTATATTTGACACCCAGTCAAGATTATTTTAATTTCTACAGCTATACTTAATGCCACAAAATAAACCACTGAATTTAAACCCGGCTCTATCCTAATGAATGCTTACACTTCCATGATTTTGAGCATGAATGTGTAAGCATTTGTTTTTTTTTTGTATTATGGTGTTCGTAAACGTTTTCAATATAACTCTAAATTAATATAGTCATTTGTTCCTGTTGCCTTGAATCCAACCTTATTACAACCTAGTAATAATATAGCATTTATGATAAAAGATAACAGAAGCTGTAGTCCACATTTGGCAATAGATTTTCTTTGTTGAGATTGCAGTCAATTCATTCAATGTATGTCTATAAGAGCCCATGACATCACCACATCGCCCTGCTCTGCACAATACCATTTGCTACTGACCTAAATGCAGTGCACCTAATAAATGCATTCATCTGTATATTTGCACGTATATTAGACACATACAATTATGGCAAATTTAATAATATATTAGTAGCTTCTTTTCACTGCGTGCAGCTCCTGAAGCAGCCAAGACAGATCTGGGATAAAGAAGCGACCTACTCTTAGATCCTAACCATTTAATCACGTTTAAAATCAAATTAACACAAAAAAAAAAGACAATAAATACAAGCACTTATTGTAGCATCCGAACATCTACGCAACATTCCTCTCGTAGCGCAATTTAGCCTCGAACATTTTGCAGCTTTCCATTGGTTATCGCGGGGAGCTGTCAGTACCAGGAGCAGCGGGCCACGGCAGAGGCAGCAGCCGCACAGACCTCACCTCTTCCGGCGGCCTGGAGGTGGTCTCCTCGGTGTGTTGTTAGTGGAGGTGGTGGTTGTAGCCGGTGGTCAAATAAAGCCATGGAAATGTCGGTGTTGTGGTCCCTGATAATCCGATGTCGATTCCCCGGCCGCTTGTTGGGGATGTCCACCATAGCCACACGGGGAGAGTCAATGCGGAAGTAAAGACCACAACTGTTTCCGGTTGAGCTTTCAAAATAAAAGCCCAGAACAACGCGTCTGTGATTGTAAACGGTGATGGGCAAGTTACTTAAAAAGTCTGTCGCCCCATGCATGAACTTGATATTCCACAAATTCTCTTATATTGAATACATTGCAATAATGAACTCTGCGTTACTGTATTTGTCCATCAATATTCATGAATATGAGCTATATGAGGTTTATGCATGAGTCACTGAAGTGTAATCCATTCTATATTACTAGTTACAGCTTTTAAAATGTAATGCTTGTATTACATATTACTGTCACAAACATGTAACTAAGTTACACCACTTTTGAGTTACTTTTGGCAAAATATAAACTGAAAATAGTGAGAATAATGCCACCGAGCAAAAGTGCAGTCAAAGATTTCCTTTTCCAGTCGCTCCCATTCTTTTGTGTTTTGTTTTGATGATGTTAGCTACATGAGCTTCTTTCTACGCCAGTGTCCTTGATTTGGTGGCACATTTTATTTTTTCCTTATACCAATATCGATATATCGATTTAAATGCATTTGTAACTCAAATTACTGATATTGCATTGACTAATATTATTGATATTGCATCTTCCCATATTTTGGTACACTGCGTAACATTTTGTATCATACTGTTTCCAGCAATACAAAACATGCTCCTAATGGGCAGCTAATTACAGAAAATGCTATTTTTGCTGTGGGTTATCAAAGAATGTATTTGAATGAGGCCCTAACCCTTTTAAAGGGCTGCTTATGGAGATGTTGACTAAAAGGCAAAGTTACAAGGCAGGTCTTAGAGCAGAAGAGGTGAGCCGCTCACATCAAAGACATGTTTTCTTTGTTAATTGAAAAAATATATTTTTCAACCATAATAATACCCGTAATAAAATAATATGCTTGTATTCTATTTATTGGGTGAAATGTTACGAGGTGCACCTTTAAGAAATATGTTACATTCCTCCATTACTGAAGTGTTTTCTGTTACTTTTTGTGACATGGATGTAATAGTTCCTTGACCATAGTATTCAAAACCAAATGTTCTAACTTCTATTTTTTGAACGGTGTAAAGTCATCAAAATGGTGTCCCTAACAAGAAAAATACATTTGACTCAAACACATTAGTAACCAGCGAGGCTTGGATTTTAACAATAGACTACCCCGAATTTGGGTCACATTTTAAAAATATCCATGTTTAAAATGCAGTCTACTTAAACTATGTTAGTAAACGCTCCCAGACATCCAAGAATTATCCATTGTAATAAAGACTTTCAAATATTGCCAACTGAAACTTGGCCTTTAAAATCTCTGATTGGCAACTAACTTCTGTATTTTTAACTGAAGCATGCTAAAGAAAATGAAAAACACATTGATACATTTTTCCCCCCATCAAAAGACTTTTATTTCGTCGAACGTGGAACAGCACTTCCTCTTTGCTCATCGCGCACTTGACGCACGGCTGACGTCGCTAAAGCCCAGTGCGGAGCTGTGATTGGTTCAGGAGGAGGCAGAGTCCGACCTGGAGCAGCTGATCTGAGTTCGGCCCTTCCAGATTCATCTCGTATTAAATAAGTGTAGTTCTCAACACAAAAACTGATCCCAGACCAGCGCGGAGCCGGAAATTGTGTCTTCACGATGACACAGATTTTGGATAAATATGTCAAGATTTATAATAGGAATAATGGCAGGATTTACAGGGCAAACGATGCATTCAACAATAAGAAATGTAGGGAAGTGATGAATAAAATAAAGCTTTGGAATATATTTTTATATCAAAATAGGCATATCAAATAAATAAATAATGGGAGAAGCCATCTTTTTTCCTCTTCCTGTGAGGTTTTCCTGTTCGCGTTGGAGGAAGTGATGGTGGAGGTTCATGTAATTTATTTATTTATTTCATCCTTCAGTGGGCAGTGCAGCCTCAGCAAATCAATGAGTGTGGTTGAAAAGGTCTTTGTAGAAAACGTACAAAATCCATATATTACAATAAGGAGTAACATTTCATATAATATATTAATATAAATTCAAAATAAAAAAAATTCTGAGGGATTGTGGGCCTGAATGATATCATACCGAGATTGCACACGGGGCAAGTAATATATTGTATGACATCATCAACATCATCATTGTATAAAAAAATATTGGGTTTATTTTATAATGACGTCACTTATTTTAGCTATTTTAGGGTTTTCAGATGACATCACGCAGAGGTTGCACGAGAGAAAGCAATATTTTAATAGTTGGATACAGGGCCGTCGATAGAACTTTGGGGCCCGGGGCGAGAAGGTTTCACACTCCCCCCATTTTTCATTATTTTTAATAGAAAGCAGACTCCTTCGTGGGCCCCTCTTGTCCTGGAGTCTGCTAATACATCTAAGTGTTGTTCTGTTTTGTGGGATTGCTTGTGTAGGCTCTCAGTTGTACAGGAGTTTTCCAACGTAGACTAAAGGTTTTAATCATCTGTACTGGGTTGTTGAGGAAGTTTCGTCGGCAACCAATGATCTTTTAGTAGCAGGCTGAATATAAAACGATCTAGGAATATTTCCTCTAAAAAGATACTCTCAACTTGTTGGCTCGTGGAGGCTCTCGGTCGTCCCGGGATTATCCTTCGTAGTAGATATTTGCAAATGTTGTCAACTGGACTGAGTTGGTTCAGTTCTGGCCGTTTTGCTTATAACTGCAGAAGCTTTATCTCGTCTTTGCAGTCAAAAAGAGGCCAAGTTGTTCAATAACCTCTGTGTAACCTGCCTTTAGGGACTTCTGCTTCATCCTGTTGGGGATCAAATTGTAGCTATGCCTAAGGATAAATGAAAGATTCCTGGAGGCTATAGGTTGCAACATTCTAAAGAGTCTGTAGATTAAAATTCTGTGCTATGGTTTTCTAGTTTATTGATAATTTCTCTGCAATTCCTGGGCCATTCCATGTCCGTGATGTTGGCCAATAGAAAGGACTTTCAGCCATAAGAATTATATGGCAGGTTTGTGAATCCAGTCACTATCAAATAAAGATCAAGTTCACCATTTGTCAATTTTCTTTTAGGAAATTTCTTTCAAAAACAGTTTCTCTCCCATAGAGTTGAATTGACACCTGCTCCAACTGAAATGAACACAACCGATTGAACCAGTTGATCGTAGCAATAACAATGTAAACCTGTCCCTACAAGATCAGTATATTCCTCCTGGTACCAAAAGACCGTTAGTTGCTGATAAAGCCTTTGGTCAGGGACAAAACAGTTTGTGGAAAGAAAAAGTTGGCTTTTCACAAAGGCCGATAAAGAGTAGCAAAACTATGTTCCTTTTGCTTTGTGAGTGGAATAATGTAGATTGATATAGCCAGCATAATTCAGTTTTGTTGTGATGGCCTGGATGACATCATGCCAGTGTTGCATCATCAACAAGTAATAGCTTTGTGGATTGGTGTGGCAAAAACCTCACAAAAATCATGAGGCCAAACAATGAGTCATTGGCTCAAAATGGTGATGTAATTGTATTGTTCTTACATTACATAAATCAAAGTAGGTCCATGCTATATTAACCTCCTGATCTGTATGGCTGAGCTGCTCCATTGTGTGTTGCATAATGATTTATGACACGTTCAGCCCTGAAGAACAAAAATAAAATTAGGGTTTATGTACACTGTCCATGGAGATCTACTGCTGAACCAATAGTTAAAACATACAGTTCCATAAACATTGGCAGAGTGACCAGAATTATGTTCTTTCATCTGTTAAAGCAGGGGTGCCCAAAGTTTTTTCCATGGAGGGCCAAAATGCTATGGAGGGTCCAGATTGCAGACGGAGGGCCAAACGCAATACTGTTTTACATGTAGAAAGACCAAATGCAAACAGAGCCATGAATAAATATCCTTTCATTACTGTGCAATTAAGTAGGACCTGCTGTTGTGATGTCGTCAGTGACTATTGACAGTCTATTCAGTCACA
>OMNZ01105725.1:8491-18797 GCA_900303255.1 Lesueurigobius sanzi | reverse complement strand
AATAAACACAAATGTTGTCAATAAACCTATCAGAAGCTTCCCACGACATGCCATCATCATCTGGGCTTTCCCAATTAGTTTAATGGCACAGTAACCTTAGTGTATGTAAACTTATGACTTTCAAGGAAATAATAAAAAAAATGTCTAAAAAATTATCTCTGTCATTATTCTGGCATTTAGCAAATAGAAATAATTTTGGTTATCCTGGTTGACCTAAAACAGGAAACGTTTATTTTGATTTCATGTCAAACAATGACAAAAAAAATGTGTATGTGTCTTTTTATACAGTGTATGTAAACTTCTGGTTTCAACTGTAGGCCTATATCATGCATTTTATCTGATAACAATGTCTTGGTCTTTTGACTTCAAAAACATACCCAAAGCAGTATTTTGCTTCATTCAACAGCCCTGCACGAGTCGTCAACTCTGGAGCCTTGACTTCCCTTGTAACCTTGGCACCTTTGTTGGAAACCCTAACCTCAACAGATAAGATTGGAGCCTTAGATATATCCAGCTATACACATCCTGGGAAATGGGAAATCCAAGCAATTCATCTTGTTTGTTACCTACTTAAGTCACTTGTGGGCTAAATTATGAAGAAAGTGGCAGGGCAGCGATTGAAAGATGGACCTGCCATCTATAAAAACCTGTTCATGGGGAGTTTTCTGCATTACAACCAATGGGCTCGCCAAAATGCTCCATCAACTCTGGACAGGAGCGCCCTGAAAAGATAGCCGTTTCAGCAGGGACGCGAACAGCCATATGGAAAATGAAGCCTTTGTCGAGTTCATCTTTCAAGAACTTACTGTGTCATGGCTGCTTAGAGCTAGGCCGACTGTGAGGCATGCCACGGTAGAGCTGCCTCTTTTGATAACTCTTTAAACTAACAGAACAATTTAGTCTGACTGTGTACAGGGCTCCAGACTAACATTTTCGTTTGGATGTTTTTTTTCATTTTCTATTTAATGGATGTGTAGCACTTCAGAAATGCCCCAAAAGTAATAGTTTTAATACCTAGCTATTTTCTTGTGAAATTCATTCCTCTTCTATAACCACATTTTACATTACTACTACTAATACATATTTTGTGACATTGACATTTTGTTTTAACATTGCACAGCTCTAAGAAAGGAGGTTAAAGAATGTTAAAAGGTCATATTGTTGGTAAAGTAGGGACATTAAAGGCCCTACTCCAGAAGTAGTATAATGAAATTGTTTTTGTCCTCCTTAAGTATATTGTAAACTTAGAACATAAAGTATGTGAGGAGAAAACTGTATATCTAACATTTAAGGTTGTAGGATAAAGTATATAGAATATAAAATAATAAGATGTACAACCATTCAATATTTAGTTTTTCTACACAGCCCCCCAGGAACAAAAGCAAATGTTCTAACAGCTGTCCTCCATGATAACATCCTCGATCATCCTTAGTCTCTTCTGCTCCTGCATTATAGTGTTGACATTTCTGCTGACATTTCTGCTCCGTCTCATAAAGCGATCGTACTTGTTCCTCAATTACACCGGCACATAACATACTCATGCACACAGTGTGTGTAAAGATTCTCTGAAAAAAACGACATGGAAAAGCACTGGAGGTAGATGAAACTGCAGAGCTTTGACTGCCCTAAGGTTAAAAATCCAATTCAAATGTGTGCAATGCAAACTGCTGGCTATCTCCCGCGGGCAGACACATCCTCATTTCAGAATTCAGAAGAGACATGTAATCAATGAGAGCCCTAAGGAGCTAAAGACTGGTGATTAAAAATGAATGGATGGAATAATAACATGTAAAGTTATGCAGTCTTTGTTATAATTAACAGCGCTGTGGTAAGGTAAAAAGAAAATGGAATAATGTCTTATTCTATTTGTGTCTTTTATTTCTTCGTTTCCTCTTTTTAGTTGTCAACAGGTTTGGTTGATTGTTTTGCTCAAGAACACAACAGTGCGACAGTGGCGCAGATGGTAGAGCGGGTCGTCTCATGATCGTTGGAAGGTTGGGGGTTTGAATCCCGGCTCCTGCAGCTGCAGACTGTCGTAGTGTCCTTGGGCAAGACACTTCACCCACCGCCCGTATGAATGTCATATGGGACTGGTTTATTGATGCCCATGGTTTTTGCCCACGGAGCCCGGCCGACGATGTGGGCTCACCACCCGCAGAGGGAGCCATAGGGGTCAGGTACAAAGAGGAGGAAAAATCAGGATAGGAATTAGATATTTTAAAAGTCCCTCTGAAAAGAGGAGATGTCAACACCACAAAGTGTGAAAACATTAACATTACCATTTAAACTTATGGAGAAATACTGAAATTGAATTGAAATGAAAAAAGACTTTTGGCTGCCAAACAGACCTTGAGGTATATACTACATAAACACAACCTCTACAAAAAGCTAGAGCGAACTACAATAATAGCAAATTGATTATAGGCAATAGAAAAAAAATAAAGACAGTCACATGCCCGGGACCAACAACACAGAAGATTGCTTTGGACCTCTTAAAAAGGAAGCAAGGTGATCAGAGTGATATTCTGATCTTAATCTTATGTGCTATAAAGTGAAGTCATATTTCCTGATCCAATCCTTCTCAATCACCTTACACTCTGCTGCTTAGTTTTTGAACTTCAGCTTTGCATGCTCAAACCCTAGGAGTTTCTGGCACATGATTTGTTGTTGATTACACACATTAATGAGCAATTACAGTTGCTAATTATTTGCAGCGACCCCTGAAGGAACAAGTCAAAATAAAGGGAGAACATCACAATCTTCACAAATGCAAAAAGCAGCTTGAAATATTTATCTGCTATGATAAAAACTTTCACAAATAATGTGAATTATACAAATTCTATATTTGGACCATAGACTGTATATAAACAATGGGCATAGGGGGCATGGCTTCCCCTTAGCGTTCAGCGCATACAAACTGAAGTCCAGCTTGGATAGCTGTGTGGCTGGGTGTGTGAGCCAGCTCCCTTGTTAAGAATAGGACAATAGTACTGTACATGTTAAGACAAACATGTGAGGGTAACAATGACAAACCTGTGTCCAATAATGACTTACAGAAGGGCCTAAAGGATAGTAGGCTGCAGTTAGTCCTATTAATTTACAGTCTATTATTAGGACTGAAAATTAATTGTTCCCTTAACCTTTACTCTCCACATTGTCAATAGACCACTTTTGGAAAGGCAGCCCTGTTTTTGTCCACTAATATGTGCCATTGTACAGATAGATTCCTCTTAATGAAGACAAACCATTTATTCTTTCGAGCACTTCACTTCGGTTCACTGAACTTATCACCTCGGCTTTTCTCTGTGCTTCTAAACGCTGCCCCAACACGGCCTCTTCTCTTTTATTAAAATCAGGCTATAGGCCTAGATACAGCCGAAGACATTTTCTTCTCTTCTTTTTGGAAAAAAGCTGGAAAATAACCATGATTATAGTCCATTGATTGTGAGATGTTTTCACAATGCATTGAGGAGCGCTCCTGGTGCTTGCCACTGGATCATTTATAGCTGAGAGCTGGGATAATGGATCTCATCTGGCTGTTCCTGTCATCTTTATGGCCTTTTGAGTCAAGATGTCATTGGTCCACGGACAGGCTGCTGCTGCTGCTCAACTCTTCTACTGATGGCAAAGTGGCTGTACCCACCAAGCAGGGAATACAAGCTGAATTATTACACACCACGATATGATGCCTCCATTTGCAATTTAGAAGTGAGTATGAAATTACTTCCAATTAGAGTTTTCTAGACAACATGCTGGCTATGCATAATAACAAGCCCTTGCACATACCATTTCTGCACTTGTTTGCGTCTCCCTTGGTATTTCACAGGTAATTTTTATGTCTGGGCTAATGAGAAATGGGTTTGTTTTCTGTTCTTGTGTATACTAAAGCAAACCAGGTATGACAGTGTAAGCTTAGCTTAATTAATGATATACAGTAGCATTCTTTTTTAGGTTTTTAAATTCACATATTATATTGCTTTAAAAAAAAACAGAAATAATTGAACAAACACTACAGTGATTACTGCGTATGTAGAAGTTAGAAAGATATGTAACGTAAGCAGTGAGCTAGCTTTTTATTTATTTTATAAAAGATACAAAATGTCTCAGCTTTTGGTCATTAGGGAAGGAGCCTTCAAAGGAGGGCAACAGAGTTACAACAAAACCAAAATCATTTGGTTTATTTGCTATATTTCATATTTAAAGCCCCAATAACCAAGTCTATATGACGTTTTTCATCAGTAGGTGTCAGTGAGCCCTGCTTTGCACCCCCTCAGCCTGGTCCCTGACACGTCATTTAGACCTACTGTATTTTGGTGTCCAAATGTCCACACTATTCCCTATATAGGGCATTGTATGCTCACACCATTTTGCAGGGCTGTCTGAATGTCCAGAGAGAAAAAAGCAGGGCACTGAAATTTCCCACAATGCATGTTGAAAAAGTAGGGAGCAGTGATGGTCATTTAACAGGTCGATATAGACCACAATGCACTGCGAGTGTCAGAGGTAAACAGCCAACAGCGACTGGTCTTTAACGTGACTCAACACAAATAAATTAAACTGTCTGAACAAAACCACTTAAATATAACCCCTTACAGTGCAACGTTGCTAACGCTAGCTGCTTAATGTGGTGGCACCAATTACCGCTAGATCCAACACTATAAGGAGTGCATCTCACTTTCAGTCAGGCAATTTAGGTCAAAAACAAAGCAATATTGAAACATAAGAAGCTGCAAATTCCTCACAGTTGCATAGTTGGTAGTAGGTAACTACTATAACCTTGGATTTTATCAAATGAAGTCACTATGAACGGCTAAACAGTTCATATCGAAGTCTGAATATGCTAACTTCCTGCTAACTTTAGCCCACTTTAAAACATTAACTCTCTGTGAATCTTGTACAGCAAAACATCTCTTCATTTGCTTCTCTTTTATATTGGACAAATATATAAAACACATAAAATATTATTTTTCAGACCTAAATGTGAAGATCTCAGTCGATGTTTCCCCATTCATCTCAATGCACGACGCAACCTTTTCGTTGCTCCCCTCTATTGCATGTTTTTTTGCTCTCACGTATCAACTTAGCCACATTGCATTTGTATCAAACCAAATGTCTCTGTCCATCAATTATAAATAAGCTTGAGAAAATTGCTGCTATGTTTAGAAGATTCAAGATGTCTTTCCCATAGCTGAGAGCCAGAGGAAGTCATGCTGCTGTGGACACGCCATGTCCCCTGAACACGACATCTGTTTCTATCTGGGCTGATAATAGCAACAGCCCTCCTCAGAATACATCACCAGAGTTCAGCTGTGAGAGGCGTCGCACGCTGATGACTTCACTTCCCATCTGCCGCCCCGGCTTGAGTAATGGCAAAGAGAAAACGTCCAAGTCATCCAAGAGTGAAATGCAATCTCATAAAGCCATACAGAGAGAGCACATTAGAATGCAGTGCTTCCAAACATTGTAATGGCCTATTTCTGTATCATTTTATACTCATCTTTATAAAGTTCAGACACTGGTTTGAAGTTTTAACATTTGGAATAGGGCAACATAAAAATGTTATGAGAAGTTGTCCTGGGTTGGTTGCTCCCGGACATAATTTAGGTGTAAGGACTACTTCAAAGGTATCTTTCAAATAGAGACCAATGCCAATAATTCATTCACCATCTATTATGTTTGCTGTATCAATTCAAAAATGGCACTTTTGTCATGTTAAATATAGTTTCACAATAAGCTTAAAGGAATAGTTCACCGCTTTTTTGCATACATATGTTCTAACCTGGGCTTAGATGAGGCGATGTGTGGCTGTCTGGTCTTTGTGCGTGCCTTCATTCCCGTAAGACGACCGAAGACGTTGTTAGCATTTTGCCTCTAAGGTATAGTCCCATGATGCCAAATTTCAGAGAAGTTAGAAGCCACTAATCTCTTCCAAGTTGGCTCTGGATCTGCTACAAACTAGTCTCCATCATCTACAAAGTCCGCCATAGCAAATGATTCCGTGCAGTTTAAGCGTAGCACGTCGTTGTTCTGTTGCCGGAAGTGAGTGGAAGGAGGCATCTCTCGGGGGGAAGCTTACTGCGCGGAGGCCGAAGTACTCCTTAAACTATAGTGCCCCTCTTTTTTGCTTAGAAAATTGACAGTTTTAATTTTGTGTAACTATACTTTGAATGTGTAACTACTGACATAACCCTATTTAAATAGGGGAAACTTGGAAGAGATTTGTGGCTTCTAACTTCGTGGAAATTTGGCGCCATGGGACTATACTGTAGAGGCAAAATGCTAACAACGTCTATGGTCATCTTATGGGTCTGAAGGCACGCACAAAGACCAGACAGACTAAGCCCAGGTTAGAACATATGTATGCATGTAAAAGCAGTGAACTATTCCAAACACATTGGGGCCGATCTTGCAGCACCTAGGCGCAGGTTGCAGGTAGCATATCGTAGTGCGCTCTCTGCTGGGCTGTGCCACCACATAATGGCTAAATGCAGTCTGCTCCATATATTACGCAGCCAGGTTTTCAACCTGCAGTTCACCAACGCCCATGCAATGACCCGCAGTCTCCACACGGGGGCAGCAGATTCACACATACTGTTCTCACCTTCACCAAAACGTAAATACCTTATACTTTCCCTTCACGGCATAAGGTGTTTGCGTAGTTCTACATTTACCGGGGCGTGGCAGTAGCGGGGCAATAACCAAAACTATATTAATAGATGTGCAGGTCGTAAAAACAAAACACTAAAATAAAATAAGCCATGAACAGCCTGGAGTAGAACCCGGCTGGACCGACCACGTGAAAGAACAAATGCTAGGCGCTGTACCACATGTGTCCTTAGTATCACCTGAGCAATAGCCCTGTAACACCTCTGTACGTCACTGAAAGGCGAGTTAAATGGCGCAAATCTCATGAGGAAAAGGCCAAAAGGAGAGGTTCTCAGAATCAATGCCTGTTCATTAATAATTTTGTTTTAGTGGCCTATTGTTCTTATTGTTATGTGTTGTTAATTTTATTATTATTAATCCTGTGCTTATTCTTCGTGATTATTCATATTAGCCAATCAATATTCCGTGAAAGAATATGGGCGGTGGGTCACTCCTCACTCTTCCTCATTCATCTGGAGCTCCGCCCCCTGTCAGACTGCCGCAGTCTTAGGCGCACCTGTCATGTGTGTTTGCAACTTGTCACCTGCACTTGACATCTACGCTGCGCTGCAAGATCGGGCCCATTGAGTGCAGCGCTGTTTTCGTAACTTAGCAATCTAGACCAATTTTGATTATTTGTGTAGCACCACAGCATATTCTATGTTTTAGCTATGGACACATACTATGGCTTGTTTGGAAGATGAGACTCTAAGCTCTCAGTGGGTGAAAAGTATTTATTTCTACATGCCTCGGTTCCTGAAAAATCCCAAGCTAAACAGAAGCTGGTTTTCATCAAAATCGCTGTAACAGTGATATTGCTTGTTTTATGAAACATGCACCGTTTGAACCTTCGGTGTCACACTTCTGACACTTACATTTCATGGTCAAAGGACTTGTGTAAGATCACCTGAAGTGTATGGTTGGACACAATGCAGTAATAACCATCAATTCAATCAATCAATTTATTTTTGTAACGCCCAATATCACAACAGGAGTCGTCTCAGAGGTCGGTATGGACAAAAACAAATCAATATCAGGCATCAAGAATGATCAAAATAAGTCACACACAAATGAATGTCACAACCAGATGTAATGTCCTGTAAATCAAATGCTGCGTTGTGATAAAATGCCCAGATGAAATGTCCAGATCAATTCATTTATTTCAGGTCTGTTCATCAAAGAGCTCCCAAAATCACACTTAATGTAACCGCAGGTAGTTAGGCCCTGTGCGGTTTCCGTCGTTCATAGCACCCCAGTCACATGCGCCTCCCCCCGTACTTCCGCATTGGCTCACTTTAAAAACGCCTCCACACAAGTCAGTCTGCTGCCCCGGCTCAATCTTATCAGGCTAGAAGCTAGATCGTTCCAGATGCGTTGGTAGGTGCATTTGGCCAGTCCTACATGGTTTTAGTGAAACTGTCTTACCACAGCTGAATTGTTGCTGTTAATGGTTTTACTGGTAATTGTTACCCTTTTCTAACATTGTGAGCATCAGTCCTCCTTTCAGCTACCACACCAATCCCTTTAACCTGCGTTAACGTTTGGTTACAATAAGATGTGTCAGAGTCTCCAGTTTTGTAATTAAAAAAGAGATAATTTAAATATACAGTGAAGAAAGTAAGTATTTGAACACCCTGCTATTTTGCAAGTTCTCCCACTTAGAAATCATGGAGGGGTCTGAAATTTTCATGGTAGGTGCATGTCCACTGTGTGAGAGATAATCTAAAAAGAAAAATCCAGAAATCACAATCGATGATTTTTTAACAATTTATTCGTGTGATACAGCTGAAAATAAGTATTTGAACACCTGTCTATCAGCTAGAATTCTGACCCTCAAAGACCTGTTATTCTGCTTTTAAATAGTCCAACTACACTCTGCTCATGATTCTAATTTAGTAGCACCTGTTTGAGGTTCTTAGCTTTCATAAAGACACCTGTGAACCCCACAATCAGTCAAAAGTCTAACTACCAACATGGGCAAGACCAAAGAGCTGTCAAAAGACACCAGAGACAAAATTGTAGACCTTCATGAAGCTGTAAAGGGCTACGGGGCAATTGCGAAGCAGCCTGGTGTAAAAAGGACAACTGTTGGAGCAATTGTCAGAAAATAGAAGAGGTTAATGATGACTGTCAATGTCCTGTGTTATAGAAATAGTTGCATCAACAAAACCAACCTTTCAATATCTGATGCATCATATTAGCATATTATTGTTTTTGTTTTGCTTGTGTGTATGCCCTCAATGGGGGCAACAGAATGATTTCTCCTTAAAACAAATCCCAGCCTCTCAAGGTCAGCTATAACCTAACAGAATGCCCCTCTCTGTCATGGGAGTTGTGGCTGGGGGATGTTTTTGACTGACTGAGGCTACATTTAATGATGCCCCTGTTTAATGTGATGGAAAGAAATGATGCTGTCTATATGCAGTGGGAGCACTTGCCTCGTGTGTGGGACTGGGGATGCTTCTCATCAGCCTCTCGTCTTTCAATGCACAGGGGCAGGGGCTATGCAATGTTTGTAGACGTAGAGAAAATGGTTTTGTCGGGTTGAGAACACGTGTTCCTGGCTATTATAAAGGCAACAGGTTAAATTCCCAAATCTCGCCTGATAGTCCTGTCACTGTAAAATATGCTCCAAGTGATACATCCAGCTACTCCCTGCTTTTTCGTTTCCCTCTGCACTTTCATGGTCAAAAACCGTATAAATCTGTGTGCATGCTGCCCCTCATGGCACGATGGTGAACTGCAATTTGACTGTTTTGAGGTACCGAATGTCCATGCTGATGTCATGACCCCACAGCAATCTGATGCTGCGCATTCGGATTGATACGTACCGGGAGGAGGAGGAAGTGGTCACAATGCATCCAAAATACATCAGGCGAGTGTCAAAGGACTTACTGTACCACTCCATATGAGAAGATAGCACCACAACACTAGAGAGCTTTGGACCTGACATCACAGTGCAATTTTGCCACCATTTTTCAGGACCACAAAACAATGAAAACAAGATTGTGCGTTCTAACATGGCAGTCAACTACACAACAGAGCCTGAACTATCCTGAAGTTATTAGTCTATCTATCTTGCCTTAGTCCTACAGTTAGCAGTTTGTTGTTTGGAACGGTAAGATGGCGCTTCAAACACATACACATCAACAAAATCTTCTGGCCACGCCCCATTACCTGACATCACATTCCAAAGCTCTATATGCACATTATGGGTCCTCCAGTACGGCCCACATTTGACAAGACGTTTTGGAGGCTATTTGCAGTGCATGTTGATTGTTGTACCAGACAATAGGCCAAGGGAAACTTGGAATAATAAAAAAAAAGATTAGTATTAGATTAGTATTAAAAAAGAAAACTTTAACTTTAACATTTTGTGTGTTTTATCTAAAAAATATTAATTTATATATTATGTCAAAGGAAATAGTAAATGCTCTCATGGTTGCATCGGTGTGTGGCCTTGGGGTTCCTTGCCAATATTTCCTAATCTCCTATATTATAATTTAATATAATAGTATAAAAAACAAAACAAATTTCCTTACACAATGTTTATACACGATCATGAGTTGTGTATTGTCACTTTTTCCAGTCTGACATTTAACTTTTGCTTTAAAGCAGTGGTTCTCAGATCCACTAGTTTAAGAATCCATGACCTAAAAAA